>QYAJ01000068.1:0-149816 GCA_003988865.1 Phialocephala sp. D728 | reverse complement strand
CCTGCTTGGACCTTCCTTCTTCTTCTCTTCTCTTCATAGAGTTCTTCTTGTATTTATACAGTAGTTCGCAATTGAGCATATTCGATCTAGCCTGTCACAAGACCTCTCAAAACTGTACCCATTACTCTACCCACCCATGGGTAGTTTATTTTGCCAAATGGGTGCCCATACCCACCCGTGCCGCGCTCTAATCATCACCCTCTCCTCTTCCTCTGTCTCTACCCTATATCTCAAAACTATGGTATGACATAGTTTGATGTCATATGGAATGGAAGGATTCCAAAACAGGTTTTAGCAATAAGATGGAACTACAGGCATTACCTGCCGACGAGCTCCCAACTTCTTGGCGTAGCTGAGCCGCGTCACGTGCCGTTCCTCACAGGTTTCGCCATTTTTGGAGCTGCCTTTCTTGTGTGGTCATATCTCCTTGGAGGACCTGCCGGATGGCGGCTTAGAGAGAAATCCATGGCATGGTCAATATTCAGCCGTCGAATTTGGCCGCAATGGCGAGTTTCTGCTATATTGTCCTTGCCGTCTTGAGTGCGATAGATTAAATTACTCGGTATTAGTTGTAGACTGCGTATACGAGAGCTGTTGAAGAAGACTAGAATATTTTTGGGGGATTAGAGCATGGAGCCTAAAAAAGGAATTGGGGCTCACTTGTGGGGAATGGAGAGAGGCTGGAGAGAGAGGAATGGAACAATTTCGGGCATGATTGGCACAGTTACTCCTTATCGCCATCTAGCATTCGCCTCGGAAAGACTATCGAGGCCAAACAAACTCCGCAAACCAAATGATGCTATATCGGTGAGTCATTTCGGAAAGGACGGCAGAGGTGGGTGGTTGGGATAGCATTAGAAAATCGATTCCTGCGGCTATTAGTGACGAAAAACCCCCACGGCTTCAAGACGCAGCCGCGCACGAGACAATGCATGAGGCGCTCTTATCCTTGCACGTCAGAGACAGCATAGCTGCGGGTCCACAGCGTCGCATAACCAGCAGTACTCTATGTCCTTTGCGATCGTATTTCTAAGACTCCTAGAAGGCAACATGATAATTCATCGCTTTTACGGTACTATTCTTCGAGCAGCTAAAATGTCGGCTATTTAGCTAAGGGAAGTAATAGCTTATCTCAGCAGTTTGAAAGACAAAATTGGACATATGCCCGAGTCACTCAGAGTCTAGTTGGGCCTCATCCACGCCTCTTCGTTCAGCCAGAACCCAATACGACACTACATCCCCTGACAGAACTTCACTCTTTCTAACCCCCTTCTGTCAATGGTTCGCAATATGCGTGAAAGCGTGTTATTTGCCTCTCGCACACCCCCATCGTATGTCCCCTAGTTGCCATCCATAGCCTTCTGGCAACGTTGCAATACTCATCCTCTGGCAATCGGCAGCTGACTTCTTCGCTAAAGACTGTGGCATCTGTTGGGCTTCGTGGCAAAGCATATCATATCATACTCTGCACCAATGAGGTATATGCTCGAGGGAAGATCATTCATATTCGCCTATCGCAGTGAAAACAAAGGGTCTCGTCTGTCAACTTTTGCTGAAATGTACGCCCCGGTTAGTAGGTTTGCGGTTGATTTCAGAATATCAGATGGCGCATCTTGAGGACGGTAGCTAAGCTTCTCTTCCAGAGATTCGCTGAGATCTAGTGATTGGTAGAAGGTCACGAGACCATTCAATCATCCTTTCAGACAATCCATCTGAGCTGCTGCAAATGCAATATTTGCTCCCGCTAAGAAATCTCCTAGGCCGAATTGGTTTCTAGCAATATTCAAATAACTATCATTAACCACTGCGTGGGCGATGGCAACAACATCTTCCACGGCATGTAGGTATCTGTAAGTAAGCGATTTATAGTAATTAATGAAGACAAAAGCAATGCTGAAAGTTTATGACAAAAAGGAACAGAAGTCATCGTCTGTCGCCAGATCCCCGACTGCCTAACTGTCCCTATGTACATCCAGATATAGAGGGAATCTCACATCTCCTGGGTTTTCCGGGTAGGGGATTCGATTTTTCAGATCTGGACGAACGTGATATGACTTGATGATTGGTGAAATTAAATCCTTTCGTCGCCTTGATAATAGTCTGCTTGCGTCAAGATTGAGTTCAAAGAATGCTTTGAAAGACCAGAGACTGATAGAGGATGCCAACGATAGGTAGGCAGGTGTAATGCGTGATGCTTCTGATTCAGTATCTATGGTCGAGTTCGCACCAAACATAGTGAAAGAGAGATTGCAAAGCATGAGTCACTCATTGACGCACGCTGAAGTAAAAGAATTCAATGAATTGAACGAATGAGGATTGTCTAGATATATGTTGATTGAGTTCGATGCAGTGCCACGTCGTACTACTGAAGAGCCAATCTCCGGTCTCTCGGGACTGTTTCGGCTTAGTCTGCATAAAGAAACACCAGGCTTTACGGTTGCGCTATCAGGGAGGCAAGCACACCGGTATGGAATACTCAAGCCATTACCATATGCTTAGCATAGGCGGAGCATAAGCAGGGAGGGCGCATTATATGCGAGTTTCTGCGAGTTTCAACTGGGTTGGTCGACAGCGGCATTTCAGTAGAATATTTGTGCACCCACAAAACTGCACGTTTCGCGTTGGAAGCAGTGATTTGTTCGGCAACTCGCAGCATCGCAAAAAAAAGGGAGCTTCAGTGAGCGTATTGGTCTCCCTTCGTCTCCGTCAAGTAGTATGAGATACGCCGTCCGCAGCAACCAGGCTCGCACATCCTAGCCCTACAAATACCAAGCTTTGGGGCACTGTGCTCTCTGATCAGCCCAACTAAAGCTCCACCGCCCAAGAACAATATGCCTCAACGATCAACCATTGCTGTGCGAAATCTGCCTGAGCTTACCACGGAACACGACATCAAGACTTTTTTCGACAGCAGAATAAGGCATGCAGCAACGAAGGTATTCCCACTTGTCTATGACACGCAGCGACTTGCTGGCAAGTTCAAGTGCACAACTGTCGAGCTGAACCATTCGGTCAGGGAAAGGGCATTGAAGTTGAACGCAGCAGATTTCATTCCCTCTGCAGGAGACGGCAAGACGAAGATAGAAGTCGATGCGGCTTTGACTGGCGTAGTGACGTTGGCATCACACACTTGCCCGGAATATGAGTTTGTTACTCTGCTCTGCTCTGCTTGTCATATTAATAACGATGGTAGTCTTTATTTTGTGCATGGCGTCGGAGGGAATTTGTTCAGTTCCTGGGTGAGCCAGGAAGGCCATATGTGGCCGAGAGATTCCTTTCCAGAACAAAGTAGAAGTTTAGGGGTTCGTGGGAGATTTTCCACCATTGGATATGACGCAAAGGTTCTCGATGGAGGACAGCCAAAGACCGTTCAAAATGCAGCCGAAGCAGTTCTGGGGTATGTTCGAGCCGATCGGCCTCCAGTGAGTCCTCGGGCGAATGATTAAGCTTCGTTAGTGCTAATCAATCATCATTATTCAGGATTGCAAACGGCCCATATTCTTCGTCTGCCATAGCCTTGGAGGCATAGTTGTCACACAGGTCAGTATGTTCGCTTGCCTAGAAGCCACTGCGCTAATGCATGTCATTTCTGTAGGCTCTTGCTCTAGCGCTGGCCAAGCCTGCCGATAAACCAGAGTACCAATTCATTCAACACATGGTTCGCGGAGTTGCATACTTTGGAACACCTTTTCAAGGAAGCCGCAATGCCGATTTTCTCACTCCGTTTGTCAGTGCGCTTGGAGGAATCAAGAGGATAAATACAAACTTCGTTGGGGAATTGAGGACTTTCTATTCGCATAAGCTTCCTAATCTTATGATGGACTTCAATAACCTCAGAGCAGAGGAGGGGATAGACGTTTTGGTCTTTGTGGAGAAACGAACCGAAGGCCCGGTCAAAGTGGTTCGTCCAGACAGTCGCGTCCGAGTTGTGAAAGTCACTGACAAATGTTTGTAGACAACAAAGACTTCCGCGACTTTGGCATTCCAGCCAAAGGTTGTCCCAATTGAGGTTGATGCAAACCATAGGAAAATGGTCAAGTTCGCAAGTGGAAACGATTCTCGACAAGTCATCACAGAAATTGTGAACATGATCAAAAGAAAGCTAGGCAGTCCTGACGAGCCAATACTACCAGGATTATCCCCAGCCTCTATCGCTCCTGTGCCTGTTATCCCTGTCCCTTCAGTCCCGGCTCCAGGAGCTGGGGAAGACAGCAACGAGGGTTTTGGACGCCTTTCTCAATTTGACACTTTGTTTGTCGTCGATGATACCGGTTCAATGCAACTACCAGCTGATTCGACGGAGCCATTTACGAAGGACACAAAATCACGGTGGGATGTTCTCACTCGAAGCCTCCAGTACATAGCCAATATCGCTGCGCAGTACGATGAAGACGGCGTTGATATCCAATTCCTAAAGTCAAGCGACCTCGATCAAACAAATATAAAGAATGGGCAACAACTGCTTAACCTTTTACAACGTGTGGACTTAGCCAAAACGCAGGGAGGGACATGTTTCGAGGAGGTCCTTGCGCCAATCCTGGGATCATATGCGGCAAGATACAAAAAGTACTTCGACGCGCTGATTCGACAGGAAATAGCAGCTAAAATCAAACCTCTCAATGTGATAGTTATTACTGATGGCGCTGATGATGAAAAAGAGACGACCGAAGAGTTGCTAGTAGATATAGCCAGAAAGCTTGATGCTATGTCGGCGCCCAGGTCCCAAGTGGGCATCCAATTTCTCCAAGTGGGAGATGATAAAAAGGCAGCTGAGTTTCTGAGACGATTGGACGATGATCTCAAGAAGAACTATGGAATTCGAGATGTGAGTTTTTAACTTCATTATATCTCAACTTTGAACAATTTTTCCTTGTTGTATTTGTTCTAACTGAGTATAATAGTTCGTGGATACGAAAACCTTCGAGGACATTGCTGCTGACGGTCAAGGCTTCGCCCTCCATCTACGAAAGATATTACTTGGGGCTGTGAATAGAAGACTAGATTCAGATGGGCTGCTGAGATGAAGTTTTCCTTGGCACGCAATAGAAACTCTTTTTAGTCTATTTGGGGGTATAGCGACGGTGTCTTGAAATGCGAGAAATGATACTAGGAATGGCGGGAACCAGGGATGTCGTTCAATGATATGAGAGCAAATGTGACAATATGCATGTCTGGTTGAGTAAATATTCTTAGAAGTAGAATTACTTACAGATGTCAAACAACTTTCTGCGAGAGGAAGCTTTTGTAGGATCTCACATGCAAGGGATTGTGACTTGGCGAGACTTAGGACCTATATCAGCTTCTGTAGAGAGGTAGGAGTAATGTGGTACTTGTTCAATTCTTAAGATTCGAGTTATCCCCTCCCTCCCATATCATATAACAGGCGATGTAGGCACAAAAGTGAGTCTAATCCAACTTTACAAAATACTCATGATAACGTACTATATAATAATATATTAAACTATTGCTTTTAACGCCTATAAATTACGTATATTATATAGTTTTGTAATATAAATACGAATCTTTAATCTTATTTTTTAATTTATTATAATAAATATTAATATTAAACCTTAATATTATATTAAATACTCTCTTATATAATCTACTTCGATTTGATCTAAGCCATTGCTTAGTTAATTTGGCCTATCCGTAGGCGTAAAGTGGCTGCAATTTGACCTATATTAGTAAGTGGGCCGAATTTTGAATAATATAAAATAGAAGAAGTATTTCCATTTCTCTAATTTTTAGCTCCATTAATCTCTCAAAGTGGATTTAAATATTTCTTATGCGTTAAAGAGTATGCCTTTAATTAGTTGTTCGTTTAAATTCTGTGATCGCGCTGCTCAGGTTTAGGTAAGTAGCGAAGCCTAGGTAGGAGAGCTACTAAATAACTAGTCATTAGATGAAATACGCATGTATGAATTTATCCGGCAAATTCAAATATTTTTGTATTTCGCACTGGCTGAATTGTCCGCCAGCTCTTCCTACATTAGTTTCCTACCGTCGATAACCCTCTTTTGTTAACAACTTCTCGATCCCCTCTTTCCCCGACTGCTCCTCGCTACGTCTGTCTCCCTCTCCACTCATCTAACTCAGCCTTGTTAACATCCTTTCCGACATTCCCGTTTATCTGCAAAGAATCTCCCCTTGCGACCCCATCCTTATGCTTGTGGTCGCCTTGACTGCCTACATTTCCGTTGATCTGGGTGCTCGAATCTTGAGAGGCCGACTTCTCGTACGTGCTAGAGGCATCCTTGTTGCTCTTAAAGTCCCCGTTCAACTGAATACCATTTTTTTCGGAATTCTAGTTGACGAAAATGTGGCCGCCGTCCTGAGGTTGATGAAGACCGGAGACTTTAGATCGCGGACCTGGTCAATAAATTAGATATAAAGAGGATTGCTGGCGCAGTGCCAAAACTCACTGGAGATTGGCGGGTCTCGTGGCATACTTGAATTAGGTTTTGGCATTCTCATAGTCTGAAATTTTGATGCCAATGTGGCCGGTGAAACCCTGTCTATCTTCGCCTGATATATCTTAGTACCGTGAGGATATAGTCTCGAGTATGATGTTCTCACTGACCTGCGCCTTTTTGGTTTTCTCGTTCAACTTTTTGACCTGCTCAGCAACTTTCGACATGTCTCTTTCTACTAATATTTCCACACCGTTTCCAATTTTCTGCAATGCCTTCGTTTGAACAACACTGATGCAAAGAATAAGGGCAGTTTTCTCTTTTTCCAATTTTTCGAAGCACGTCAGTATGCGCCGTTCCTTACTGCCCACAATTTTCTTCCACACTTTTTTTTGTCTTGAGCCTGTTGTATAATCTCGGCGAACAACTTCCAGGATCTGGAGCAAATGTCTGGCTTCTGCTAGAGTATTTCGTAGCTGGGTGTCAATAAGGGAAGTATGCAGGTCCTGATATTCTTCTATCGCATGCCCAGCATCAATGATTTGATTTATCTGGGTGGTATATCGAACAACACGCCTTGGAGCGTCCTTGACTCGATTATATATCTCTGATAACGCCCCAATCACTTTTAGACTGCATTCAATGACCTGAGCAGCACTGGCAGCCACACTCAGCACTGCTACGAACTCAAGACCAGACATTATTATGCTTCATAGCGCTGCTTCAGCGGTTGATGCGAGGTCAGGATCTGGTTCGAAGTGTAGGACAAACCGATCAAGAAAGCAGAACCGATTTTAGGAAGAACTTGGGAGAAAGTTGGCCGTCTCAACATACTGAAGCCGGGCACACCAGGGGGCGAAGAGGTTACACAAAGTTCGTGTTCTTCGATGTCGTGGTCGACTACTTCGTCACATTCTTCTGATTCGTTGTTGCGCAGTACGCTTACATGCACGCTCGCCTCACTTTTAGCTTCGAGCCGCCAGCCTGACACAGATGGGACGATGTCTGTCCAAAATATCACCACGCCTTAAGGCGAACCCATAAGAAATTCTCGGTGAGCGAGTCTGGCAATTACCACGTTTGTCTTCGTCGGTTATTTAATGGTGCTGCGGTTCTAGAGACCAATCTTGAATCAACTGGTGCAACACTGCAACCCTCAAAGACAGCACAGCTATTATCGGACGTTTGGGAGTGGATCAAAACCATGATAGTCTATGCAGTACCCTCGTTTCATCCACTTACTAAAAAAAGAAGTATCTCCGTTTGATCAAGCGCTCTTGTGGGAGGGAAAACCACGGCACTAGCACCTGTATGGCTCCAATCCATGCAACCAGAAAGTGCCTCGAGCGCCTCAAGGAAGCAGTCTAGAACATTGATAGAAGGCTGAGACGCGTCGAGTTTCCAACACAGAAGCATATCTCTAATCTCGGAAATTCCTGTGTCAAAGTAAAACATTACTTGAGCCGCTTGCTTGGTAGTAGCCTGAAAATGGACTCCAGCAAGGTAGAAGCATGTAATAACGAGGAGAATAGAAGCACGACCCCGCATACGACATGGAAAACGGTCCCTTTCCTTGAGCATAACTTTTGGTCTTTATTCACTCATTCGATAATCCAAAATGGATAGTTCAGGAGAACGTCAACGGGTAGTTATGCAAGAGGAGATGAAAGCGTTTGACGACGCTACGCAAGTTAACACCGGAGGAAATGTTGGCCAGTTCAATCAGCATGCTCCCCGATGGCTAGTTGTCAACATCAACCATGCGCTATCACCACCAACTGCTTCCCCTTCTGGAAAACCTCACCCCAAACTACCTCCAGCCTCAAGGACGCCAGGGCTTAAAGTTTCAGCACCTTTAGTTCTTGACAATGGATACCTGACGCCTCCTTCGAGTCGCGATGGTGAACATCTTATAGGGCATCGAAACTCTAAAGAGACTTCACCACCAATCACACAACCAGAGAACTATCTTTTGGCAAATCAACCCTAAGAGCGAAGCCGAGATCTGCAGCCAAATGTTGCCGCTCCGTCAATACCCGATCCTTTTAGAAGTTTAAAGCAAGAAACAGCAGAAAAGGAAGCACATCCAAGACGATGGTGGCAACAACAAAAGTTCTACATTCCACTTGCGGTCCTTATCTTCATTATCATTGCCGGTATTGTTACTCTGGTCACCATTATTGAGAACAACCACCACTCTTTGCCTGCGAACACGTCATCTCAAGGATATCCACAGAACACAACAGGGATACCTCTATTCGTATCATCGAACGGCTTTTCCTCAACTGAGCAGTATACAAACGAGGTTCCTAGTTCGATTCCTACTCTCAAGGCCCAGTCTTCAAACCCAGCTAGCACCACATCAAGCTATCCAATCCAAACCCTATCCACTTCCTACACCCCCACCTCATCACCAAGCACTTGTACATCGTAAGTCATCCTTCGTGTCACGACCCCAACTACCTTATCTTCAAGCCATCTTACTAACATCGCCCTTTCCAAAGCAACTGCCTCTACGCAACCTCCACCATCGTCTCCGCACCATCAACACCACCAACACCCACATCAACCGACTCCCAAACCTTAGCCCCGGCCTCTTCTTCTCCTTCTCTTTCTCCTTCTCCTTCTCCTTCTCTTTCTCTTTCTCTTTCTCCTTCTACTCAAAGCACCACCACCAAAACCACCAGCACATCCAAAACGCAAGGATCCTGCACCACCAATAGTAGCTGTGCTAGCGCGGTGTACTCCTTCCACACCGAATAAATGTTAACTGGCACCATGGAACTTAGCTACTTAGAGGCCAACATAAGGTATCTTGGCCAGGTGATTGGTCAGACCACTTCGGATTATCAATCATATTTGGACTCGCCTGATATTCATTTCCTCTTGTCCATAGTAATGCGACTACGCCGCTTCAACATGCTATCTCTGCAATTACGCTACGTTTGGGATGACTTGTTCGGGTGGCTTGTATAATTGTTGTGATCCTTGGCTTTCTATTGCTGAGATTTGTACTACTAGTTCTTACTGACCGTTAGTTCTTGATGTGTATTTGTATTGTTTGTATGGCTTGGTAGCTAGACTGGGCTGCTGGCAGCTTCGCTTGTATGATTATGATTATGATTTGAGAGGTATCTTCATGGGCTCTGAAACGAGAAAATAATAATATTGGGAGAGCAATCCCGGGATACGGTTAGGGCATTGGAATAGCATGGTGCTGGGTGCATGTATGTGTAGTGTCGGTGTTGGGCAGTGGTGTGGAGTGAGCATTAATCTGATCTTTTTGTCTTAGTATCTTTAACCCTTGCCAAGTGTGTCTCGCTTACCCCCTTTTCCCGCCTCTGACGGCAAGGAAGCTGCTGAACTGTTCCTGCCTGTGATCTTTCAAAGGACACGGGATCTGCCGCTTTTTGGGGTTTGTTATGTGATTCTATGTTAACCGGAACTTAAGGCTCTGTTTCTAGGATGTCTACCCCGTGGCGCATCACAGAGTCACGATTTGGCAGGTCACGTGATAATTCCTTGACTGCGTCAGTTGGCTAATGGCTTGTCTTGAGAGAGGAGTCAATGAAGGGAGAACATGACGATTATGGAGCTGTCTTCTGATGCTATTTGATGTTCATCTCACTCATGGGTATTATGAACTGCCCCCAAGTCCCGCGTGTATATGCAGCCATCTATCCGAAATCTAAACTCCTTCATCCTTGCGCCAATATATGTATCTATCTCATACGCTGTGTATCATCCCAACTACTCCATCTGCATATAATGCTTGAACTTTTCTTTCAAGAGCGCCAACCTCACCGGTTTCGCAAGATAATCATTCATCCCGGAAGCAAGACACTTCTCTCTGTCACCCTGAACAGCTGACGCCGTCAACGCAATCACCAATATGCCCCTCACTGCCTCCAGTGAGTCTTTGCGGAGTAATTTCGTAGCTTCGTATCCATCTAGGACTGGCATTTGGACGTCCATGAGAATCATGTGATACGGTCGTCCTTTTTCAGCCATTTTGCGAATACCTTCCACAGCTTCTAGACCGTTGTTGTAGGCGTCGACTTCTTGAAATTTCAGCTTCTTCAAGAACTGTAAGGCGATTTTCTGATTGATGAGATTGTCTTCGGCAATGCAGATACGGAGTTCAGATTGAGGCGTGTTGGACAGGTCTATAAATTCAGTTACGACCGGTCCCCTGATTGGCGCTGGGCGTTTGTTTGCTTCGGTTGGGGCAGCTCCTACTGAGACTTCGGAAGTTGCTTTACGTAAAGTAACTGAGAATGAAACCGTTGTTCCGACTTTCTCAGTACTATCGAGCTTGATTGTGCCTCCCATGGCTTCTACAAGTGATTTGCAGATGCTAAGTCCGAGACCACTTCCTCCGTATTTGCGGGATGTACTCGCGTCTGCCTGACTGAAGGGAATAAACAGTCTATTGAGCTGCTGAGCAGAAATTCCAATTCCAGTGTCCTGAACCCAGAAAGTCAAGCACGTCTCGGAATCGTTCTCCCATTCAGACTTAGCTCCTATTGTGACCGAGCCCCTTTCTGTGAACTTCATGCTGTTGCTAACAAGGTTCCCTAAAATCTGATGGAGGCGGACAGGATCTCCGTAGACTAGGGATCGAGGGAGATGGAAGTCCTGTACGATGAGGACATTTTGAATTTTGTTCTTGCTGACGGCTGGAATTGAGCGCACAAGTTCTTGGAGCAGTTCTTCAACGTAGAAACTAGTCAGATGGAGTTGCATCTGGTGAGCTTCGATCTTCGAAAAGTCCAAGATATCGTTGATCAGGCTGAGTAGCAGGTTTGCGGAGACTCGGATCGATTCAGCCATTTCAGCTTGTTGCTCCTGTAAGTGTCCGTCGAGAAGTAAGAGTTCGGAGTTACCAATGACGCCATTGAGAGGCGTTCGGAGTTCATGTGAGATGTTGGCTAGAAACGTTGTTTTAGCTTTCGCAGCTTCTTCAGCTTCAGCTTTCGCTATATTCGCATTGTTCTTGGCCTCAATTGCTTCCGATAGTGCCTTCTTCTGCACCTCGACCATTGACTTGTTGAGTGCGGATACTCTCTCAACCTCTTTGAGGGTCAAAGAGTTCGAATAGCTAATCGCAATTTGGTTCACTAGTAGCTGCAACACCTCTAGATTGCGCTGAGTGAGTGAGTGAGGAGGTCCTTCCAGATACAGTACTCCAAGCAGCGGCTTGTCCTCGTCTCCATGGGCGATTGGGATGGCTACCACTGATTTGCTGCCCGTATTTTGAGCAGCCCAAATTTGACTGACATTGCTGAAGCGTGGGTCTTGCATCAAGTCTGGTAAGAAAACCGTCTCTCTGAAACGCGAACAGAAGTTCACGACATTTTCAGGTATGCCGGACTTTCCAAGCGGGAGCGGAGGATTATGGGCTTCAGCACCCTCTTCAGGATGGCCACTGGCTGCTATCCCCCAACCTGTCGATTGATCTTCGATTGCAATTGCTGCCAAAGAAGCAACGCCTTTGCAGTTCTGTAGAATTATCTCACACATCGTCCTGAGCAACTGGTCTACCTGCAGAACGCTAGAGATGACCTGAGAACTCTCCAGTATCGATGTCAGATCTAACATATGAATGGTTTCCCCTGTGTCAACAAGAGCCGTTCCTTCTCGCCACATACCGATTCTGTCGTCTCTTTTCTCGATCATGGACTCTGGAATCGGAGAATCCTCATGCCCAAAGCCGTCAATGTCCGGTCGCATGATTCCTAGACCATCGTATGGCTCTGTCTGGACGCCAACTTCCGCCTTTGAGTGACTGGACCTTGCTTCTTGGAAAATGAAACGATTTTCCTCTTCGATATAGTTAGCAACTCCTGTCGCACCAAGTCGTCGGTACAAAGACATGGCTTCGCTGAATGCCATTCTAGCCAGCCTTCGAGACCCAATTCGGAGGAGATAGTCACCCAAAAGGCTATTGGCGAGCGCTTCTTCAAAGCAGAAATTATACGTCGATGCATGGTCGATAGCTTCTTCATAGAATCGCAGCGCAGCGGTATGGTCATCCTCCATCTCCGCAATCTGAGCAGCGAGCATTTTCGACCAAGCTAGATAGTTCACGTCTGTCACTGCCTGCCACTGTTCGATTCGCTTCTTGAAATATTTTATGAGCATTACAAGACCGCCGATCTCTTCTACAAGGCCAGTTTCAAGGGACCGACCGCCAATGTCTGAGGAGAGTTGGGGCGATTGGCTACGATATGCTGGATCCCGTTGCTCCTGTACCCTGGTCCACACAGACCCGGCGAGTGATAGAGCATGGAAAAACATGAGGAATCGAGTATTTCGCGCAGACCATATTGCACTGATTTTCTTCAAGCAGGCATTCCCCAGGGCCACGGCGCTTGTGTAGTGGCCATACAAGAACAGAGGGGCGATTTCAATGCTCTCATACAGCATAAGAGGCCGGTCGGAATTCTTTACATTATTGGTCAACCAGGACTTATAACTTGGCGAACTATGTTGTTCATCGCTCATCACGCCTGTAGATGGGTCTCTCGTATGAGTTTTCCCTTGTAGAGCACGGCAGACCTGGCGAATCGAGATAATCATCGTACCCCCGGGCGTGTCAGATTGCCAGTTTGGAATGTCCTGGCAAGCATGTGTACAGAACAGTTCCAAGTCTGCTAAATTTTCGGAGGCAAAGAATTTCAGACTGCCAACGAGTCCGAAATTCAGAATGGTTGCTATCCTATCCCCAGCCTGAATAGCAAACTCCAAAGCTCCTTCCAGCTGGCTAATCAATGTATGAAGAGGGCTTTGAAAATGTCCCAAAAAAGCAGGGTAAATCGTTCCTCCTCGTCCTATTGTGTATGGATCTTTCCAGCGTTCCATCAATGCCAGAGCTATATTCCCACAATCGTCTGCAAAGCTGATCATATTATGCCGTGAAACTGCAATCAGGGACAGTTGTAAGAATCCCATCCCAGCCTGGGGAAAGCTTCCTGAGAAGAGATACGTATTGATCATGATCAAAGTCATTTGATAAAACGTCAATGTGTCAGACCAGAAAGCAGCACTTGTGGCCTCTACAAGCACAGCGCCAACAGCTGCCAGATTCGGATCCTCCTCGGCCATCTGTTTCTTGACAAGCGAGGTTGCTTCTGTAGACTGTATCTCTTGACAGAGGCGCTTGAATTCGGCGTCGCATTTTGGAAATGTCGGGGTATCGTCGACAACAACTTCTAGAGCCACGAGGCATTCCTTCAGTGACTCAAAGGCACTAGTCGAGTCCCCTTCTTGGGCGAACGCCCGAGACTGAAGAATCCATGCGGGCGCTTTATCTATAGCAGTCCTAGCATTAGAGGTGACTGCCGAGAGTATTCGCCTAGCTTCATCGTATTGACCACTGTACAAGTAACACTCTGCGGCTGACGTATGCACCTGAAGCGTCTCCTCGTATGATACGTCGTCTATATCTTCGTTCCACATGTCGTCCTGCAATAGCTCAATACAACTGGTATATGCTTTGACAGATGCGGATCTGATACCACTTTCACATGCCATCCGCCCATGATCTGACAGCAACTTCCTAAATGGCCGTCTATGCGCAATGGAAGTCTTGATTGAGGCTGTGGACTCACAGATAGAGAACGCTGCGACGTCGCGATAGTTCTCATTGGTGTCGTAATACTTGAGCAGGGTTTGCGCTAGAATGAAGTGCATCAAGGTCCTGTCCTCAATATGAATCGATGCTGCAGCTTCTATATAACGGTCATGTGCAAATCGAAAAACATCTTCGTCCGAAGTGGGCACAATGATATAAGCTTGAAGGGCAGCCTGCAGACCACGAACTGAGTCTCGCTCCGAGTGGAATAGATTGGAAGGAGTAAAATCGCCGTTCAGAAGCCTTTGAATCAGCTGGAAGTCGAAAGATGAACCTAACATGGAAGCCCAAGCAAGTATTACCTTCGAAGCAACAGGTAGTTCATTCATGAGGTTCGTCACCAGGCTCTCACGAAGAGCATCATCGAACTTTTCAGCCTTGAATTTCTCGAATAGGCGGTCGAGGTCAAATAGCCAACGGCTATTCCGAAAGTCAAACCAGATGCATTTCTTGCGATAGCAGGCACTGAGCATTTCTTTCATATAAAAAAGATTTCCGGAAGTCTTAGACCGAATTATGGTACCTAAAGAGAAGACCTCGGATTTGGGACGACGTAGGGTGGCTGCCACATACTCCACAGTCTGGTCGTCGGTGAAAGGCTTGAGTATAATCTGTTTCACTTCGATATCTTTAGGCGCCAGGTACTCTAATCTCTAGTTAGCTTAACCCGATGCTTTTCCAATGGAGTCAGGATAAATACCTTCGTTGTGTGTCGGATCCAAGGCCCGCCTAATTATGTTAGACAGAGCCTCTCCTGACCTAAAAGCGAGGATCATGACCATCTTAATCTTGGACGAAATCATCTGGGAGACCAATTCCAATGAGTCTTCATCTGCAAGATGGATATCATCGAAACATAGACAAACAAACTTATATCGGGCAAAAATGCGTAATATATCGAGGAATGTGGTTGGTAATGATATAGATTGTGTTGATGAGCCTGCACGCAAGAAATTATGGGAACTTTGAGTGCCAAGGGCTTTTGCGTACAGACTGCCTCGAGAACTTGTACTCGCTGGTGATGAATCGCGCCTCCTAGCTCCGACTCCAAGACTTTTGTTGTAGCCCTTTGATAGCCTGACAGCCTGATTTGATATGCGGAGCTGAAGATCAGATTCAAGGAGAAATTCTGGAAGATCCAGCAACTTGTGAAGTATTGACCAAACGGGAGCAACCCGTCTTTTGAGAGCCTGATGGAAAGCGGGATCTATATCGCTTTCCGCAAAAACTTGTTGAAAAAGACTGGATAGTAGTCTAAGGATGGAATCAAATGGCTTGTTCTCCGTCTGATTTTGGTCGAACTTTGAGCTAGCGAAGCATCCTCGTTGTCGCGCTTCGACCTGCACTGACTGGATGAGACGAGTTTTGCCAAGGCCTGCAGCTCCTTCTATCGTGATGACCACGCAACGTCCTGCTGTACGGAGTCGCACATCGTTTCGGTCCACAAACATATTTCCCATTCCGTCCGAGCCCGAATTTGATCCTTCAATTTCGCCATTCATGCTTTCACCTAACTTAGGAGACTCCAGTGTCGAGATCCTCTTTTGAGAATTTTTTGTGTCAGAATCCGAACTGTGCCTAAACAGGTCGACTGAGCCGCGCGGTGAATATGCTGGTGACCTCGGCTTAGCTGTGTTTGCTTTATACGCTTTGGAATCGTCCAGTGTTGCCTCGGAGCTCGAGAGCGGATTCGTCTTGCCATCAACCGAACTTGCGTTATCGTCCTCGGTGGAGGGCTCTGCTGCCGTGTTACTCTTGTCGAAGTTGGTAGAGTTGTCTTCGGCTAATCGTGATAATTGAATCGTACCATATTTGTCTGGTTTGTGGCTGGCTTGGCGTAATTTGAACGCCTGATCAATCGCTGTGACAATGGCATCATGCTCGCCATTCCTACCTACCATAACCTGCGGAAGGATAAAAGACGGCGAAATGTCCTTCGTAGCAATCTCCCAGTTCAGAAGCCGTGAAGAATCTCCAAGGCTTAACAATTTCCGAACCTCTACGAGATCATGTCGCAACCCGCTCATGGAATGGTAACGGTCCCAGACAGTTTTCGATGTAGCTTTCTGTATGATCCGTCCAATAACCTCGGGGATATCAAGACGTATGTTGGAGATGAGAGGAAGTCGTTGTCCTAGGACCGCTTGGATAGTATCCATAGGGGTCTCTCCTTCGAATGCTGGTTTCTGCAATAAGATCGTCCAAAATAGTACTCCGAGGGAGAATATGTCCGTCCGACTATCTGGCTCGAAAGGCATGCGTCCAGTCTGCTCAGGGCTCATGAAAGATAGCTTCGTCTTCGCTCCAAGCTCCCTAGACATAGTCAACCAGCCATTACTTGTCAGACCTTGTTCAAATGTTCGGAGGCGGCCAGGGCCAATATTGATCAGAGTGACTTTGCCAGTCTCTCTGTTCATATGAAAGGCATCCCCTCTGATTTCTCCATGAACAATCTGCTGGCCGTGTAGGACCTCGATGCATTCAGCTGCCCCAATCGCAAAATCCAGAAAGGTTCGTAAGGATACAGACTCGGGCTCAAATGTCTCATTCCGACGACCGTGCATGTAGTCTCCATCTACATGAAGATGATACCAAGCAGGACCGTAATCAATGATTTTGGACAAGTAATTCGATCCGAGGTCCTCGAAGATGCAAACGACTACCGGTGTGGTATCGTCGTCCTCTGGCTGGCTGGACAATCTGATTCTATCGAAAGGTCGGGCAACATGATGCCCATGGGGATCCACTGTTGACACCAGTGTCCTGTAGATATGATATGCCCGTTCATCTCGAAGCACATGCACAGATATGCGAGCGACAATGGGTATTTTGGCTCTGCCATCATTTATGGCCTCCTTTCTAGCATCCTCGATGTCCTTTCGGTTCTTGCTTGGTCGCTTCCAAACGTATTGTGGTCGTGCAGACTCGGATGTGGGGGAGGTGGGGATAGAGGCATTCGGACTGCTAATCTCGCTGTGCTTCGTGCCAAAGACGTGCCTCATTGACTATTAGCATCACAGAGAACCAATGTTTGGACACTAGGACCAACTCACCATATGTCGTAGCTGGAATGGAAAGGCTCCCTCGACTCGTCCCACGTATATCCCGCGAGCTGTCGCAGTCTGTTCAAAAGGTTGGACGGAGGCTCTAGGCGCCCGCTATCCATGACGGCGCGCCCGGAAGCTTGGCTCCAAAATAACCTACACTCTTCTGCTCTCACACTGTCGCGGCTGGTACCAGGATAATGCGCCGCACAATGATGCACCCAAAATCATCTCGGACTGCTAGAAACCACATGTTGGGCGAGATCGAAGATGTTGCATCGACATTCTGTGAGAGAGCAGCCCCCTGTCTATAATACCCATGTTAGGCCTAGGTCACCACATCAGCGGCGCAAATTATTATGAATCGGCGATTCAGCCTGGGGGGCAGCCACAATAAGGTTAACCAAAATATGCACTGCGTAACTGTGGCTTTCTGCACCCCGTCAACCTTATCCTGAGTCCCGAATCCTGACTCTTGAATCCTGAATCCTAACTCTCCACGAAATACACAAAGTTCATTGCAAAGAGACTTCACTAGAAAGTCCGACTATGGCTGATGAGCCCAGAGCACCTTCGTAAGTACATCCCTCGCACAAACCAGCACAGATGACCAACGAAGACGTTATCTAGCCTTCGACTAGGGTCTCTCGCCCCAAATTTCAAGGCCGAGACAACAGCTGGCTTGATCGATTTCCACGAGTGGATTGGAAACAAATGGGCCATACTGTTTTCTCATCCTGAAGACTATACGCCAGTCTGCACCACTGAACTTGCTGCTCTTGCCAAATATGAGCCAGAGTTCACCAAACGCGGGGTGAAGTTGATAGGGCTGTCTGCCAACTCTGTTGAGACACGTGAGTCTTCCGATGCGTCTGACAGAAATTAGAATCCAGACTTTGGCATGTCTCCGATCACGCTTCGAACTTTCTCATCACCTACTACTTAGAGCTTTTAAGTGAGGGTATACTAAGATTCCGGTACATAGACGGAGGCTGGATCAATGATATCGACGAGATTGCTGGCTGTACAATGTCTTGTAAGGACACCTGATCTCCTTTGTCTGCGTCTCCCGACCCAAGATATGCCCCATTCCTCTTATGTAATTCCGACACGTTTTCATATGCCTTATGGTAGCCCAGTTCCTCCACATCATATATAGTTCCAAGATACTAAGTTCCCATCTTCCAGTCCCAATCATCGGCGACAAAGACCGTCAAATAGCCTTCGCCTACGACATGTAAGCTCACTACAATACCCCCGAAAACCACCAACCCAGCTTAGTTAACCACCAAAATCCCCAGGCTCGACCACCAAGACACAACCAACGTCGACTCCCGCGGCATTGCCTTCACCATCCGCTCCGTCTTCATCATCGACCCCTCAAAGCACATCCGCCTCATTCTCGCCTACCCAGCCTCCACCGGCCGCAACACCATCGAACTCCTCCGCGTCGTCGACTCCCTCCAAGCGAGTGACAAGTATCGCATCACGACGCCCGTGAACTGGGTTCCCGGGGATGAAGTTATCGTTCATCCAAGTGTCAAAGATGAGGAGGCCAAGAAAATGTGGTCAGAGTTGAGGATTGTGAAGCCGTATTTGAGGTTTGTGAGTTTGGACAGAGCAATGGTGTGAGTTGGGGGAGTGAAATGCAGGGTTTCGTGGTGTGAGCTCGAGAGTACGGGCTATGTGCACTGGTGGGGAATGGGCTGGAGAAGGTTTACGAATTATGAGTTAGTAGATATATATACGAGATTTCTACTGTTTTCGAATCCTCTTTACCAAATAGCTACCCACCCACTTACCTACCTAGGTGCATCAGAGATCTCACAATCTACCAGTTCGCACGAACCCTCGAAGAAGCCTATGACCAAAAAGCACCCATCCCGGCTCTCCTCTTCCCTTCATGTATAGCCTCGGATGAAACTGACCGACCACCATAGGACACAAGCTCGTCTCCTCACCTATTTCGCCCCAAATATACGGAGGACTTTTTGAGGGCATTGGAAAGCCGGATGAGGGAGAGGATTTGAGGAATGAGGTGACTGCAGAAGGTTTGAGGTGTGGGATTAGATCGAATTGCGAAGTCGCTTAACCCCTTTTGGCTCGCCGGACGACAACTGAATATCCCACTCTCTTTTTGTTGAAGATTCAGCCTATAAGTATTACTTGCTTGAATATGACTTAAACGTAAGTTCTACTTCTCATTTCTATGATTTAACTTTTTTTTCTTTCCAAATCTACACTCAATTCCTCGATCATGGACGCTCAAACCCTCCTTAAAATTATCGAAGCAGATGCCCCATCCCACATCTCCTTCCTCCAATCCTTCACCCAAGGACCTTCTCCCAACCCCCCAGGCGATACCCGCGCCGCAGCAGACGTGATAGTCAAATATCTCCACTCCCACTCCATCACCCTCGAAATCATAGCTCCTCAACCATCCATGCCCAACATCGTCAGCGACTTCAACTGCGGCAACACCAATGGCCCCCGTCTCATCCTCAACGGCCACATAGACGTCTTTCCCGTTGGCGACGGGGCGGACTGGACTCGCGATCCTTGGTCTGGAGAAGTTGTCGATGGACGGCTTCATGGGAGGGGGACGGTGGATATGAAAGCTGGGACGGCGGCGTCGGTTATTGCTTACTCGTATATTTATAAGTACAGACAATTTTTGAAGGGAAGTGTGGCACTTTGTGCAGTTTCGGATGAGGTAGGCTTATTCTCATACTAATTTGCTATTTTTTCTGAGAGCTCCGGAGCTTGGGAGTTTGGGAGCTGTTTCAGGAGCGGCATGCCCGTTTTTCCTCCCTTTTGTCAGCTCTTGAGACAGCTCCTAATTTCCGGAGCTCCCTTGCGCTTTTTGAGATTTTACAGTGCTAATTCGTTAGGCAGGAGACAGGTGGGAAGTGGGGGACTAAGTATCTCCTTGGGGATGAGAGGTGGAGGGGGGATTGTGCCATTGTTGGTGAGCCTGGAGGTGTGGGGACCATCAGGTTTGCGGAGAAGGGGACGTTGAGGTTGACGTTTACTGTTAAGACCGAGGGGGCTCATGGTAAGTTGTTTTCTCAATGATCCCTTTGGGGGCTGATCGTTCTTCAAGAGTCTTGAACTTGGACTCACCTACCTCCTTGCACGCCTGGATCCCCCTAGCCGATACAATGTCCTCATCCAGCTTCTTGGGATGGGCTGAATGAGCTACACTAACTTCAATGCCCCGCGATCTAGGAGCATACCTCCACCGTACCAAGAGCGCAACCCGCATAGCAGCCGCCCTAATCAACGACCTCGCCACTATCGAAGACATCATCCCCGACCTAGACCCAACATTAAAACAATACATGAAGAAAGCCTCCGTCCGAGACGCGATCAATACCACCATGGGCACCGGCGCAGCAGACATCGTCCAAACCGCAACCCTGAACATTGGCACCATCCACGGCGGTCTCAAAGTAAACATGATCCCCGGCCTCTGCGTCTTCGAAGCCGATATCCGCCTCCCCATCGGCCTGAAAGCTGAACAAGTCATGGACGTCATTCATGGGATCTTGGAAAAGTATCCCGAGGCCACGGTAGAGATCCAGAAAGCGGCCAGTAATCCCGCAGCGTTTTGTGCCCATGATCATCCGATGGTTGATATTCTAGCGAAACACGCGGAGAAATTTACAGGAGTGAAACCCGTGGCGATTCCGAGTTTAGGGGCCACAGATTGTAAGTTCTATCGCTATAGAGAGATTCCGGCTTATGTGTTTGGGGTGTCGCCCGAGAGTATGGCGGCGAGGGATGAGTCTGTTTCCGTGGAGGAGTTTCTAACGGTGGTTAAGACGCATGCTTTGGCTGCTTGGGAATATCTTAAAGGGCTATGATGGAGAATTTTCATGAGTTCTTAAGATATAGATAGTGCAACGATCACAAGGGACCTGAAGAAAGCAGAGCTACTCGCTTAACTTTGCTTAACCCCGAAATTTTCCTGTACATCTTTCGAGGAATCAAATATGCCGCGAGTTAAAGGCTCAAACATGTCAAGAGCAATGAAGTTTATCACTATCTAGTTGCACAGAAGACAAAAGGCCATGCACACCCCACACCGACATTGGCCCTAGTACCGGGGGGTATTTGAGAAGACCTCAAACAACATAAAGTCTACATGGACTCGCGTGACGATTGTCAGGAAGTATTAGACTACATAATGAACCTAGCTCTGGAAACGATAAGGTTCCGAAACAATATAAGTGATGACTTGTCGTTCACACGCAGCTGAGAACATCTATTGACTACCGGGTATCTGTGACTATATGAAAGGTAGTAGGAATAGAGAAATCTAGCACAAAACGTAAAGAGAACAGATCATACTCAGGCCCAAGATCATCGAGCACCAAAAGCAGACATTGTTCAAGACTCTCTTCCCCTTTATCCATTTCGTGCGCTGGAGCATCACAATTGGAAGCTGACTCATTTGAGCGAGGAAGCCATATCCTCGGATCTTTTTCGTAATGCATGCCATGACGATTTCGTGACCAATGGCGCTGATGAGGAAGGTGATAAGTGTCGCCATGGGACGTCCGATATGCTTCCGCGAAGCACTGTACACGTGACGACGGAAGAAGTGGTGAACGGGAATGTTCCATTCACGAGAGAATTCTAACCAGTCAGTGCTATTCCACCAATCAGAGTAGAAGTGCCTGTCTGCGAAGCCTGGAAATGTCAGCACGGGTTCCAAGAAGAGCTAGGAAGCTTACAGGTTATCTCAGCGAAGGCACCAAGAACGTATTCGAAGATAACCAGAAAGACCAGAAGAAATGTGATCATGAACGGAAAGAGCAACATTGAGATGGACTCGGAAAGGATAAGCGCTGTCTCGGAAAAAGATGTCACTGTCTCCAACCGAAGTGCCGATTCGATCATGACCGGAAGAATGAATTCTTCAGATGTCACAACTAGAAGAAAAATAACTCCGAAGGTAGCAAGGACTTTGTATCCTAGCTCACTCCAAACAATGCCATCAGTACGAGGATACTCAAGCTCATAGCATAGAGTTGGACAGAATATATAATCTGCATAATTCGCCCATGTCAGATTCTTGGGGTACGTGACTGATCCCATTGGTGATGTCAACTCAATGGCAAGGTCTTCTCGAAGTCGAGCCAAGGCCGACTTCTCATCAGCTTCTTGCCGTTTTCTGTCATCCGAAGTTGGCGAATGTCCGGCGCTGGGATATTGATAGACGGGCTCTTGCGATGCGGTTGAAGGTTCGTCGAGCTCCTGCAATCTTCGCTCCGTCTCGCTCAGGTGACCGTTGTAGAAGGCATAAGAGTGCATCTTCATGAGGAGGACGATCGTATGAAGTGTGAAGAAAACTTGTGCTGTCCACGTCCATTCTCGACGGAACGGTAATCTGATGGAACATTAGCCTGCAGAAGCTCCTCGGGGCAATGATACCTACGCGACCCAGAAGGCAAACCAAACGGTCTGAAACAAAGTCTGCACAACCATTCCTTCGCCAATCCATTTCAAACCAAGCGATCTACCTATTTTACTCCTAAATAGTCTGTGGAGAGGTAAGCTGACAGCTGTACTGAGAACCATGAAACCATCTGCCAAACCCAACTCCCACACTTTGACTGTGAACAACTGCCAGATCTGCACTCTCATTGGATATCCGGTATCTTTGATATTCCTCAGCATTGTGGTAATCATCATAATTGTCAGTGCTATCCAGAACAGTATATAAAAGCCTTGGAAGTCTCGATAGTCGCTATTGGGGTCGAAGTGGGAAACCCTTGAAGCATATTCGATGGTTGGGAAAAGCCTCCTTCGTTGCTCAGCTCTAAGTTGCTTTCGCGCAGAGGATATCGATTGAACAGAAGGAGGAGCATCTGGAGGTATGGGTGTGGATCGTCCACTACAGAGGTCAGCAAGACGCTCACGAAAGGGGAGAGCTTTGCCTACCTGGTCTGGCCGGATACGTTCCCATTGACAGAACCATCTTTCATGCTATCAGGAGCCAATAGTCCCTCTTCGCTCAAAGTTCGAAGAACACTCGGGTTTCCTGGCTTGACTGCTCGGGGGCGCAGGATATGGTCATGGCTGGTATGGCCATTGACGTTTGGATGAATCTGTGAAGAAGTTGACATATCTTCCAAATTACGTTCGATTTCGGATGTTCGCAGAGCCAGAAATCAAGGAAGATAGCTAGGGACAGCTGAGGAGTGCCCTTTGTTGTGGGTGTTGACCAAAGTGATGTAAAGTTCGGAAACTTGGATAGGAAGGGTTAGAAGATTATATATAGGTATAGATAGATACAAAATAGATCTCTGCCATCGAGATTGAATACACACCAAGACGCATGCAATGCGACTCAGATTCAATCAAGTAAAAGAGACAAGAGCACTCTATTTTGCGGTGCCAACTTCAAGGCATCTTAGCATTGCAGTTGTGATGCTCTTTACTTGATAGGATCCACTTCAGAATGGCGCGGATTGGCAATCCTTCAGTGCATCTGTGATTGGCTGGCTGTGCTTCCAAAATTGAGGCCTCAACCTCAAGGCACCAACATCTAAGCGGCCTCGCGACAATTGTTTGTGAACAAAGTGGTCGTCCAGGACGTCTAAGCTGTCCATGCAGGATTCCCGTCCGCGCATATTCTATTTCACTTTGCAGACAATTTCTTCAACGTACCCATCCTTGCGCCAAGTCGAGCTGGTAGACGTCAAAAGAACGGCCCATTGCGGGGCCTCAGACCGCCAAAATGAGCTCCTGTCAGGCTTCTACAATGCCCCTCCCTCTAAGGAGATGCACTGACGATTTGCAGTGAAGCAGTTCATTCGAAATGTGCGAGCTTCAAAGACTATTGCCGATGAGCGTGCAGTTGTGCAAAAAGAGAGTGCTGCGATCAGAGCAAGCTTTAGGGAGGAAAGCGGGGATTCGAATGTCAGGTATGGCAGGATCACAACATCAGTTACGGTTGGAGCTGATAGTTTCTTGCAGACGAAACAATGTAGCCAAGTTATTATACCTTTTTACTTTAGGAGAGCGAACCCACTTCGGCCAGATCGAATGTCTAAAGCTGCTTGCATCACCACGATTTGCAGACAAGCGGTTGGGATACCTGGGCACGATGCTGTTGCTGGATGAGAATCAGGAGGTGCTAACTCTAGTTACAAACTCTTTGAAGAAGTGAGTCCAAGATTCCTGGCTCCGGTATAAAGCTGATAACGAGTGTGCAGTGACCTCAATCACTCGAATCAATATATCGTTGGCCTGGCCCTCTGCACCCTTGGGAATATTGCATCTGTAGAGATGTCGCGAGATTTGTTCCCCGAAATTGAGACGCTCTTATCCACTGCGAACCCATACATTCGAAGAAAAGCTGCCCTCTGCGCGATGCGAATATGTCGAAAAGTTCCAGATCTACAGGAACATTTCTTTGAAAAGGCATCTACTCTTCTGTCAGATCGTAACCACGGTGTACTGCTATGTGGTTTGACGTTGGTGACGAGCCTATGCGAAGCTGACGAGGCTGAAGGAGGCGAGGAGGGGATTGTGGAGAAGTTTAGACCTTTTGTTGGAGGTCTGGTGCGGACACTGAAGGCACTTTCCAGCTCAGGATACGCACCCGAGCATGATGTAACTGGCATCACCGATCCATTCCTTCAAGTCAAGATCCTGCAGCTATTACGGGTTTTGGGTCGTGGAGACGCACAGACGAGCGAACAAATCAACGATATTCTCGCCCAAGTCGCAACCAATACAGACTCATCGAAGAATGTTGGAAACTCGATTCTTTACGAAGCTGTTCTCACTATTCTCGATATTGAGGCAGACTCAGGGTTGAGGGTTCTTGGTGTGAATATCTTGGGAAAGTTTCTCTCGAACAGAGACAACAACATCCGATATGTTGCCTTGAATACCCTCATCAAGGTCGTCGCAGTCGAGCCAAACGCCGTGCAGAGACACCGAAATACAATTCTCGAATGTTTGCGGGACCCGGATATCAGTATCAGGAGGAGAGCTCTCGATCTGAGTTTCACGCTCATCAACGAGGGCAACGTGAGATTGCTGATCCGAGAGTTGCTAGCATTCTTAGAAGTTGCAGACAACGAGTTCAAGCCAATCATGACAAGCCAAATCGGTGTAGCTGCCGACAGGTTCTCCCCCAACAAACGGTGGCACATTGACACTATGCTGAGAGTCTTATCCTTGGCTGGAAATTATGTCAAGGAACAGATCCTCTCGTCCTTCATCAGGCTGATAGCGACTACCCCAGAATTGCAAACATATGCAGTCCAAAAACTGTACATTGGTCTGAAGAAAGACATCACCCAAGAAAGTCTGACTTTGGCTGGTGCTTGGTGCATTGGAGAATATGGGGATGCACTTCTTCGTGGCGGCCAGTATGAGGAGGAAGAGCTTGTTCAAGAAATCAAGGAGAATGAAATCGTTGACCTCTTCTCGTCGATTCTGAATAGTAGCTACGCCACTCAGATCGCAACAGAGTACATCATTACATCCCTCATGAAGCTTACAACTCGTTTCCAGGACCCTGCTCAAATTGACAGGATAAGGCGGATACTATCGAGCAACTCAGCGAGTCTCGAGGTCGAAGTCCAGCAGCGAGCAGTTGAGTATGGCAATTTATTTGGGTACGATGCTATCAGAAGAGGAGTCCTTGAGAAGATGCCGCCTCCACAAATTAAGGAGGAATCTCGTGTGTTGGGCGAGGCTGCGAAGAAGACAACCAAGGCCGCTAACCGAAAGTCGAAGAGCACCAAACCTGCTGAGCAAGATCTTTTATTTGATCTCATGGGTGATGGCAGTATGCCAGGCGCAGATCTTAGCACCAACGGTTCCCAAAACAACACAGACCTCTTGGCCGACATCCTTGGTGGAAGCACTTCACCACCTACCACATCTCCTCCTTCACAACAACAATCCAACGTGAGCTCGATCATGGATCTTTTCGATTCATCTGGTCCAGCTCAACAGACGAACAGTGCCCCCGCTGCAGCTATGTTCTCTGGTATGTCCTCACCACCACCACAAGCAACTGCTCCCAGCATCCCCACTCATCCTTGCTACGACAAGAACGACCTCAACATCACCATTCAGATACAACGAAATGCGGAAGGGACTGTTCAAGTATTGGCGCGGTTCAGAAATACATCGATGCATCAATCAATATCTAGCATCGCTCTTCAAGCTGCAGTGCCAAAGACACAAAAACTACAGTTGAATGCAATGTCAAATCCGCAATTAGGGCCAGGGGCTGAAGCGACCCAGTCAATGCGCATCACTGGCACCAAGGGCGTAAGGTCCCCATATCCTAAGTAAAAATAAAATGCTGACTATTGATTAGCCCCCATTGCGCTTGCGCCTAAAGATAGCTTATGTGCATCCATCTCTTGGCCAAGTAACGGACCAGGTAGATTGGTCGGAACCGAGATGAAAATATTGTGTAGAATACTCAGAGGCTAATATCGCGAGATGTTCAATCATGAAAAGCAATGATTCACCGCGCGTTGAGAGTCTGATTTCTATCAAGGGCTTAGTACACGCCACCCCGAGTGATCAATGCCGCCCCTTTTTGGTCTTCCTCAACCTCAGACTCTGTCTCTAGTGAGACTACCCCAGATGATAAATTTTCAGGCCACTGCACTAACGTACAGTCCCTGCCTACCTAGGTACTTATTTTGTACTCATGTAGTTCGACCTTATTTTATTGCTTGAAATATAGGTAGTTTGAGGCCGCGGTACCACATCCACTTTTTTACTCACTTCTTGGATTTCTTCCCTCCTCCTTTGCTTAGTCTTTCGTGGAGTCCAATCTGATCGCGAAAGCGAAATGTTTGATCTATGGACAAAATTACTAGCTCCAAGGGACGCTCCTTCTAGATCATACAAAGCTTCCTCTATTCACTCATCCGAACGCTTCTCATCCATTTTATACGCCTTCCTGAACTTCCCCCGGATATGTTCTTCAACCGTAATGGCATCCGAGCAATCCCTTCCATCAAGAGGTTTCAATGCCGTAGCGAGGTTTCCCTGATAAAAGAAAGGAATGCTATACCTGTCCTTCTTTCCGACATCCACGACTCGATGCACGGTACTTCGATAATGGCCCCCAGTCCATCTGTGCAGCAGGTCTCCGATGTTCACCACGTATCGATCGGCTACTGATGGTACTGGGATCCAAGTATTTGTAGACTGACTCAGGACTTGAAGCCCTTCTGAGCCTGGTTGTTGCAGCAGAAGTGTAATGCACCCAAAGTCGGTGTGTGCTCCAGCTATTGCCTTAGTCAATCCATAACATCCCAAATCATATTGCTCTTCCCTTTACTCACCTCCTAGCCTATCCTTGGACTCATTAGGTGGGTAGTGCAATAATTTCAAATTCGCAATTGGCTGCTTCATGAAGTCGTTGAAGACATCTGGACCATAAGGTAGACCGAGAGCCAGGATATTCATGATTGCCTCGGCAAGATGAAGCATCTTCTCTCGGTAATCCATGATAGGAATACGATACTCATCTTTTGGCAGTTTGGGCCACATGTTGGGACCTTGCAGGAACTTGCCTGCTCTGGGGTCATCTGGGGGAATCTCTTCCCCAATGTATATGCCCTACGAGAGGTAAGTTAACCACAGTCAGTCCATGAAGGAGATAGAGTCCCAGAGTCTATCACCGGTAACTCAAAGCAGAGGTAGGAATGGTCGCCAACCTCTTTAACATCAGGCATCTTCCCCTCCTCCAAAACCTGACCACCAATAATTTCATACCCTCTCCCACATTCACCCATCGCGTTATTCCTACTCAGCGCAACCTTTTGCTCAAGTGGTAGATCGAAGAACATCTTGGCGCAATCTAAAGCTTTTTGCTGACTTTCGAGTGGGATACCATGACCGACGAGTTGGAAGAAACCATATTGGGTACACGCGTCTCGGACAGCTTCTACAACTTTTCCTTGTTGGAGGACGGAGGAGATTGGGGAAGTCCAGGGACTGATGTCGATTACGGGGATGGAGTTTGGGATTGGTGCCATGATGTTGAGTTGTGTGGTCTTTCAAGTTTCGGAGAGGTCCACTACGTATTGTTGCTGAGTGGTCGCTGGGGTAATGCTCTTCTCTAACTAGAATTTCGCGAGCTTAATCCGGTGTACAGGTTATATGGGCGCCCTATCCGTGCTTTGTGCGTCGTATCATCAGCTTCATCCGCTGGTTGAGGTTCGCAGTCGACAACAGAGGCAGCCAGGGAAATCTTAATCCGAGTACAAGAATCTCTATGTCATCATATCAAAGGAAAGCAGCTCCTTATCATCTTTTGATAGGCCTAGCTCGGCAGGACCGATAGTGCGGAGAAGGGACAATCGAGGATACCTGCGGCTTCGAAGCTGGACTTTGCCCGCGTACCAAACACCGGGCTTTCTGGGGATGCATCTATACCCCAACAACGGCCCTTCGATGCTATTGAACCTGCACCACCAGTCACGGACTATCTTTGCGGCTTATCCTCCCAACTTTCAAGGTTGGTGATGAGCTGTGATGGATGCTTCAAGAGTGGGATGTGGAAGGCCGGCGCCAGCCTAGCAGAGCCGCACTCGCGTACTCTTCATGAAGCACGAGACGCTGCGCGCTTAATTAATACACTATTTCTTCTCTTCCTCGTATACCTGATTGCCGCTTTTCCCTTTTCCAGTGGTAGGTTTCAAGATGTCGCCGTTTGTCGACCTGCATTTCTATACATGCCTTGACTTCTGCCTTCACGAACTTCTACCAGTATATCTACCACATCATCCGATTGAGTTGATCGGGATATTTGTGTCGATAACAATGCCTTGGTAGTTCAAGACCCGCTGTGCTATTAGTTCGGTGAAGGGTCTTCGGAAGTCCGCCGTTCTGCCCGACATCTACAATCTCATCAGCATCACAATTCATTTCTCCTGAGAACAACGTCATAGAAGATAATTGTGGCTCCTTTATCTCCTCTACGGCCAGCCCATTTGATCTACACCATAGACACTGTCAATTATGTAGATTATCACGCCTCTTGAACATTGATTCGCTTTCCCTATTTTCAATACCGCAGTATGAATTTCTTTGTTATTTACTTGCCTTTGATCCTAGTCGCTCTACAATTATAGGACTACCCACTCTTACCTAATGAGGGATGCGTCCATCTCGGTTTGATGCAGAGTCATAAGAGTCGGTATCAAGTCCGATCTGGTGCCGCCATTAGCGAGTCTCTATAAGTAATCGATGCCCATGGCAACCTCGATGGAAAGACCATAGATGCTGTTATCATGGGAAAGATAATCATCTTCTCTAGTATAAGAAGCTAGTCCGATTATGCTGCAAAGGTGAACCAGTACTCTGTAGATTTGGTTCAAAGATGTTTTCAACAAGATTATCCTGGTTTCTCGACTGTTTGCGACAAGTGGTCCCTCAGAAAACAGAGCTTGCAAAAGACCAATATATTTTTTTTTACATTTTAGGCAGAAGATTTACCTATATATCAAAGCTGCAAAAGCTGTTATCCTCCAACCCATCCCAACCCCATTCAACCCACCTCCACCAGCCAGCAATCACAAACCACACCCAAAGTACTAGCAAAGCGTCTTTTCGTAGAAATGAGCTTTACCTAGAAAGATCGACTCAGTATTACGCACTTAGACTTGTCACAATTGTTGTAGATATGAAAGCGTCAAACGTCTAAAGAACATTCTTCCGCATTCCGCTATGAACTTACGACCAATAGCTTAGAAGAACAGGACTATAACCTTTGCCTATCGGTATGACAGAGAACACGATAAATTCTTCGTCGCATAATCTAGGATCAAAAGCCGAAGCAAATTAGTATAATTATGTTCCAATGCGGTAACCCAAGGGCCGAGTTATATCCTACGTAGGGGCGAGATGCAGCGTGATGTGCTACGGCTTTTGCCTAATAGGAGAGTCTAGACAAATTGACTGATCCTTCCAAAACCTCAAAACCATTTGTCAAGTGTGTCGTCCTTGCTATCTTCTTTCTCCAAAAGCGCCAATTCTCGTTTCAGAACATCGGCGCGGAATCTCTTGTAGGCTGTTTCTATTCTGGCTTTTCTCTCTGGATCACTTGTGATCCCCTTCTTCGCGCTATAACTTCCCAACAGCAAGCCTGTTTCGCCACCAACGAACAAGCCTCCTGCGCCGAAGAAGAAATATGCTGCGGCATCTCCGAGTGGTGATGGCTTCAGCATTGGAGTTAGGTCCGGCAGCGCCTCTGTCACATGATCAATTTAGTCAAGTCGTTCAACAGTAGGAGGAAACAATACGCCCTAGGCTAAAGTCGATCGGAACATGTTATTTGGACTTGATCGTCGCTTGACGCCCAAAGAAGGAGTGCATTGTACTGGTCCGCCGTCTGAACCCCTCGATTTCTTCCCCTCCTCGTGTTGAATTTCTTCTCGCACAAATTCCCCAAGATACTCCAACCATGATTACATAACTGAAGAACAACACTACATACCAGTCCGTCCATTAGCAAACTGAACGTGAGTCGGCTTGTCCATCGCCCTAAACGCCTTGAAGTAATCCGTCCTAACCTTCCTAACCCTAAACGCCATCGCAGCTCCCAAACCAAGACCCAGCAGAGATCCGATTGTCGTGTAAGTTGAGAAAGTACCAGCTGCGCTGTTCAATGCATCGCGGTCGGATTGATTGAGATCGTTCTGCATATGTTGTTCCGCGAGGTCAGCGAGCTCTTTCCCGGCGTTTCGGCGCAGCAGGGCGAGAGAATCGGATGACATCTTGACAGATGTTTTTAGAGAAGTTGGATACCGGAGAGATCAAGATGGGGATTAGCAAAAATGAAGAACAGTTGGGTTGGGAACAGCTTGAACACTTTTGATATCAGAGGTTGGTTTTGGATGAAAGTTCATCAACTCGTATGACGTTTGCGAATTGCCCCGCTCACGTGCCGCATGGTCACGTGCTTACCTTGATATGAAAACCGAAGCTAACATTTGTACTCTCTACTTGTAGCTTGTATATCTGTACATGGATCTACCTAATCAGTGAGATGGGTTGTCTGGCTATGTTACTTTGTACTAAAAAGCTAAACTCGGGTATTTAAGCAACTACCTAGGTAGATAAGAAGAACTCTATATGCCTACAACAGCATAAATTAGTATCATGAATCAATCTATCCTAAAGTGACCTTCAGCCACCGCAGTTCATTATGCGGACTAACCTCGATATCGTGAAGGATTGCGACAAGTGAGTCTTAATTGTCGCTTAATTAGTTCAATTCCAACTACTCGCCATTGACCACTGTCCCCAACCTTGTTTCTCACAGCTTTCCCTATTACGAACCGGGAGATGCATATGCCTACGAGCAATTACTCGCCTCGATATGGAAGTTCTTCTTGCCCAATGACAGAAGGCTCCATGGCTTCTTGCTGGACTTGGTTGTGGAGAAGATGCCGTGGACGGAGAGCTTTCGTCTTGTTCCAGCTACACACAAGGATATCAATCTTATTCAAAGCGATGTAGAGAACTGGGAGGAGATCTGCAACCAAACCATCGATGAGCTCCTAAATATTGTCAGGGAGAAGGGTGTTTTTCTTAGGCTGTGTAAAAAGCTTCATGAGCAAGTTCCAATTGTAGAAGCCAAGTTTCCGGTTGGCATTGAGCGCTCAGCGAACTCTCTGTTCGGAATTATTGGCCGGGGTGTGCAGATGACCGTCTATACGCGCACGGAATCCGGGTTGAAGTTCTGGGTGCCTCGGCGAAACCCAAACAAGTCGACATACCCAGGGATGCTAGACAACACGGTCGCGGGCGGTGTTGGTGCTGGTGAGATGCCGTTTGAGTGTCTGATCCACGAGGCTTCATCGAAGATTGCCTTTCCCTACAAGTTCTCGCGGTTAGCAGCGCTATTTTAGGAAATCAACTTCACAATTGAGGGTGCTTTTGGAGGGCTTCGTTTCTCAAGAATTCGTTATATCTATTAAGAGCAGATATTGGCAATATGGAGCCGTTCTGAATCCTACTCCCGTAAAACACGAAGCACAATTTTCAAGAGGCAAGCTCCCCCGAGGCGCAAGGGCCAAGATCCATGCCAAAGCTACAGCCGGGTAAAATCACTATCTAACAAATTGGCGTGTAGTAACCATTTCCCCTCTCGCCTTCCCAGGTGCAATCTCATCCATTCAGAAGCAAGTGATCGCGTTCATCCATACCTGGCTCCAAGCTCCCAGAAACAAACCCGATGATGACTCCGAGTGTGAGGTAGAGCTCATTACGAAATGAAACGAAGCTATAACCAGACGTAATTCAGCAAAAAAGCAACCCTCATTCAACTCTCTTTCTCGCCTTTGCCCTAAATCTAGCTTCACTTCTCATTAATTTATCGAAGTCTATGATATCCCACCCCTTCGCGTCCGTATTCCAGACTCTGTTCGCGGCCCAAGCTTCATCTCCCGTGATTGGCGGCTGAGGTACGAAATCGGGACGCTTGAAGTATGGCGTGAAATAGATTGGTTGTCCTGGCTTAGGAGCAGCAGATGGTGGCGGTGGAGAAAGAGAGGGAGTTCTCTCAGGATTCTCGTCGGAAGAGGATAGGGACGGTGTGTCAATGCGCGAAAGCGGAGAGATAGTTGGTGGAGTGATGGAGTCATCACGATTTGTTGCGGGCTTCTGAGGCTGAGATAGGGGTGCGTCGCACTGGTCATACTCCGGGGAAGAAGGAGGACTTGGTGTTGGTGAAGGTGAGCTAGTGGTATCGCGCTCTTCATACACGCCTTTTTTCGCAGCAGTATTTCTTTTTGCACGGCGGGGACGGCCAATGCTGGCTGGCTTTTTAGTAACTGGTTCCTTGGAAGCAATCTCCTCCTTCCAAGCGTGGCGCGTGGTGACAGGCATTGTGGCTTGCTTGACGGTCTAAATTTGATGGAGAAAGTTAGTTGATTGGAAGTTGAGATCTGGTATTAGGAGAAAACCTTGGTTGCTGAACCTTGAAGAAAGAACAGATAAGTTGAAAATTTCAGGAAGAAACCTCGCTTGTATGTTTCTGGAAACCAAAGGATAAGCAAGCGCGGCATTCAGTTAGTCGTATATGATATTATTAAAAATGAAAAGATTGCTTGTCATGTGATGTCCGAGAGTGGCAAAATCCTATAGCGCTAGATATAGCAGAAAGAAGAGAATAACGTGAACCTTCAAGGAGCACAGGCACTTTCTGTGGCCTTTTGAGTTCTTCCTCGATTTGTGGGAACTTTCCAAAGTTGAATGCTCACTCTACTTGTAAATGGAGACAATACTTGACCTTACTTGAAGTTGAGTGAATCTCGGTGAGAGTGAAACAGAACTCAGGGCACGGCTAGAAATGCTTCGATAGAGTCTTTCTTATCTCACAATGCAGTCTTAATCGATATAATTAGATCAATAATCTATCCTAAACGCTCACATCTGAGTATACTTGAACAAGCAGCTCGATGGTACCTCAAAGTCTCGACTACACGCAAGCGTTGCGAAATTTAATATGGGCGCCCGCGGCATCGAAACTGGTGGACCCAATGGTAGAATGATCATCTATGTTTCAGTGCTCGTTATTCATCAACTCCTCGAGTTGAGCTTGTGGGTATCTCAAACAATGAGAACGATTACCAAACGACGACAATAGCCTAACACGACCGGTTCCTATTCTTCAAAGAAATCGCTGCAAACGGCCGCATTGATCAAAGTCTTGGCTTTTAGGTCTTCGAAAACACCACGTCATATGAACAAAGAATAAATCTGAAGTTAATATATATACTACAAAAGAGCGTATTCTTCTTTCCTTTTACACCGTCTTACAGTGCAAGGTATTTGATATACTGCTTTCGAGATGCCACCAAGACCAAGTGGGGCAGGGCCAGCCCATATCGGAGGCGCCAAAGCAGATGATCCTTATACAGGGGAAGAAACACTTGGACCACATAATTGGAACCATGTGTATGCCCCCAGAAATACTATAGTTGCACCATGGCCACCAGCCGGCGCTGCTGTTACCGGCCTTCGTGCTTACAACCTAAGACCAGATCTGCATCGAGCACGTGGCACCTGGGCCCCCATGGCCATGATCCAACACTACAATACAACGTTTCATTTACGGCAAACGAAAGCGCTAGATCATCCTGCCAATGTACTCGTTATTTCAACAGATGGTGCAAGGCTTCTAGATTTCCAGAGCACAAAGCCTACCGAGGCATTGAGGCTTGCAGACAGCGGGCCTCTTCCAGCAGCCGCAGGAGGGGTGGGCCCTGCGTCCACTTGGATCGCTGCCCTGACCGCTATTGGTCCCTTGCCTCTTCGAGAGGCCAGCGTCATGCCTGGCAAGTAGACAAGATCGGACCCTTTTATTCAAAAGCTGACAATAATCAGCCTTTGCAAATACTAGTGTGAGAAATTACGTTCACGTCAACGTGGAGCCTTATGCGACGGCGATGCTTCCAGCAGCGGCAGGTGCACCACCGATACCTGCAGCTATTATTGGAGCAGTCAACAGAGCAAAGTATCGTCTGAGACAGTCCTGGTACGCAGCATTAGAAGCAGGACGTAAGTATCCATAACACTCTCGATCATGGATCTACCCGGATATAAGAATTGATCGATAAGGAGAATGAATCTGATTGATTGGAGCATCCTGAGGCTAACTTCATGGCAGAGATCCCATTCAACTTCCCCGCGGGGACCGCTATTCCAGCTGCCATAATTACTGCAATGGCAGCCGCAGGATATGTGGCTCCAGGAGGGGGCTATATGAGTGTGCCTGTGCATTCAATCACCTTTCCACTCCTAGGGCATGCTCAGGGGTATACATTTGAACAAGCCGCAGATGCAGCATGCGGCGCTCTTTATGAATGGTTTCATCCACAAGTCGGTGGCGAGAGTACGCCAGCTGGGTCAAGTAACGCGGACGTCAATGGCGCAGCAAGCCAACGCAGAGTGCGATACAATGATGTCTACCTTACTATACCAAACGGAAATAACATTTTCAATCGTGAAATTAGGGGCAATGGACCATTGAATATTTTTGGCAAAAAAATGCGTACTCAAGAGCTTGCTTGGACAAGGGCTTTTTAGTAAGTAGCATCGAGACCACATGCTCCGACAATTTGTTAACTTCCTTGCAGCCGACACTTGTGTTGCGACGCATGTGGGAGGGGTGTTTAATAGTCACCTACCATAACTTCACTATAATGCAGGATGGGCATTCTGGTCGAATTCGTCAGGTGCTTAATCCCAACTCAAATCGAATACTGCTACATGTTATAGAAAGCTGGTTCCTTTTCTCGGCAAAATATATTTGCGCTTTATTTGGGTGGCTAAATTATGCGCAGTTTCAATATCTTTAAACAAATAGTAATGTTAGGATTCGTTGCTTTCGTTAGTATACGTGCGCTTTGCTCTAGGTCTCAAGATAGTGACGTGACGTGACGTGACGAAAAATTGTTTCAATACAATACCGAAGAGTTCAACAAACAGGCATAACGAACTGCGGCCATGCGGTGGAAAGAGGTTGTAGAATGGCTATGAGCTAAGTCTGAGTTTTAATATTCTCAAAAGTTGCAATAACGTAGTCAGAAGTTGTTCACTTGAATCCAGGCTTTTCTCACTTCCCAGCTCTCTCGATCTTCGTTCTGCATTAGCGACTAGAGGATAAATCTCTGCCTCGTCATATAAAGTGTCTACATCAAAGCCCACCAAATGGAAGCCCAAACGCAGAATACCTTTGCTCGAAAGAAGCACGTTCTTTCAAGGAATGCTCGGCAGGGGGATCTTTCACTTAAACTTGAGCTTACAAACTTTGCGGAGTTTCAATAGCTGAATCTCAATCGAGAACGTTGACGGCGGTAATATTCGACAAAAATATGGAATTTGATAATGATAAATAAAAATGTAAAAGGGACTATAGAGCTGATGCTGATGAGCTCACGTGATCTAGCCAATCGGACTTAATAAAATTAGGGTGGAAGAGGTGAGGGCAAGGACCGAAAGCCTGTGTAGGCAGATTTGTGTTTTCGTCCGTGGCTTGTTGGATCTTTGATGAGGAGAAAATGCAGCAACACAAACGATCTCTTTTTATAGAGAACTCGACGAGCTTTAGCATGCTTATGTGGCAGAATTACTGCGGCCTGCCTGCTTAATTTGATCGAAGTCGTGACGAATCAATTCATTATAGCAGTGAATCTTCCAACTTGACTTTACGGTTGAATATTCCTATTAGGAGAATACTTATTATTGATTGCAGCACATTCAATACTTCAACATGGGCCTTCAAATTTCATCCCTGCAAATTCATCGCTTCATCCGCTGCTCTCCGCAGTCCAAGGATAAATACTAGCGCTTAACCCGTCACTGGAGAGAAAAGCTACTCCTCCGCAGCATGGAACTTCAGAGTGGGAAACCTGAGTCTTTTGGCAGTCTTCTTTAAGGCTATGTACAGGAATTCAAAGATACTATCTCGATTTGACATTGATATCTTGCCGCAAGGTTGAGAGGAATATTTGAGTCTAGGTTGAGGGACAAGCGATTTTATCTCAACAAGTTGACAGCATCATAAAACTTGACAGCAATCAACCACAAACCAAAATAAACAAATTCTCTCTGAACTCTAAACATCCCGTCACAAAAATAGGAGAATAAAGTGAAGCCGAAGAAGAAAAGAATCTGTCCTGAGATTCAAATACTAAGTCCATGCCCCTCCCCCCATACCGCTACCACGGAGCCGTTAGCTACGCAAGCTATAGATCCTACGCTGGCTGAATATAGGGAAGTTTTAATACTTTAAGATGTACTTAGGAGGAAGCATACCACGTGACCATGATAGAAATCCAAATCGTGCTGTCAAAATTGAAGAGAGGGGAATTTGAACTAGGCAATTGCATAGCCAATTACTTTAAATGAATAGAATTGTTTGACTCTGCACGAGCAGCTTGCATGGTATCGCTTTGATTTCTGTCTCTCATTATCACGTGACACTTGCCTTGCTTCTCAATTTTGCACAAACCCTCCCTCGTTCTTCGCTTCTATTTTCTTACGTCCATCATATCCATCATATTTTAGCAAATTCACCTCTTTCCATCGAAAACTTTTTCTTGTTTGTGCTTGAAACCTTTTAGGGTGTCTGGTCCGTCCCACGTGGAAAAAGATTTCTCCTTCACTCCTCCACTGACTCGCGGCTTCCAAAAAGGCGACCAATGGTTGAGGTGTACAAATACAAGGCATTCTTACAGCGGGAAACTCGCTGCCAGCCTACCCAAATTGCCAACCCAATCACCAATGAGAACATGTTGCTGGCTATGTTGGCTCTACGTATTCTAGTTAGGACGTCATCCGGAACTCGGATACAAAGTTTTTTGACTAATGACCAATTACTTTGTAACGAGGTAACGGCAATAAATAAATCTTGATAACAACTATTTAGATGATAATAATAAATGGGATACATGAAACCATCACATTAATCAAGGTATTGCCTCGGGCGAAATTGGAATCCAAAAGCCAACATCGCTTTGCGATGCACAATACCGCCATACAACGAAACTCAAGGAAACGATTCAAAGTAAAGCAGAAATACTAGCACAACAAAAACAAAAACAAATAAAAAAACAAGCAATAAAATCCTTTCCATATCGCCTTCACGCCTCGTGGCCACCTCGTGCAGCAGTAGCAAGTGGCGAACTTTCCACGTAATGCTTCCATGTCACGTGACTTCAAACTCAATATTTCCCATTTTTCTTTCCTCGCAGGCAACGACATCCACGCATGCACCCTCCTAGCCTTGGAACCGACGTTACACTTGCATATCTCTTATCTCTGGTTCCGGAGCTTTGACTCGATCGAAAAGTTTTAAGAGTTGATGTCGAGCTGAGGCAGAAGTTAAGGTTCGAGGTGAGATGTGGTTGGAGATATATGGATTAGGTAATTGAGAGGGAATGAGTCACTCTCCCTCATCTCTCCTCATCTTAGCCTCTCATCCTATTATTTTCTCATGCCACTCAATCTCACGCCCTTATCCTCTTCTCATGGCCTATCATCCTTTATCAACCACATTCATAACCACACACCGCAAGCAAACAATCCATGCAACCACACAACTCCAACTACACACCGCAACTTAAACTGCACCTCAACTATACCTCGGCTTGCCTTGCCTTACTCTCCTATCCTATCCTATCCTATCTTGTCCCACCTATCCATTCATCTATCAACTCACGCAGCTTCACTTTCAGCTTCAGCTGAGCTTCATTCATGCATGCAAGGTAAGCATACCTCACGCAAAACTCCGTCCGTCGCCATCACCACCGCCACTATCAACCCTCAGTTCTCACCTCTCAGGTCTCGGAAGCTACTCCCTTTAGACAATCAGCATCTACCTACCTTACCCTGCTCTCTCTACGCAAGCTCCCACCATCCTTGTCCCTAGAACCCAGAAGAAGCTCATGCACCCAGCATCCAGTTCCCAGTTCCCAGGACCCTGGAAAGAGGACTCGGTTGGATGCCAGCATGTCTCCTCCTCACGCTCCCTCTTCCCCTCTTACCCTCGCATTCTCGCCCTAGCTTTCGGTCCCGGATCCGGATTCGGATTCGCAGTACTCACTCTATACATACCCTATCCTCCTCCTACCCCACAAAACGTGAAAAACGCCCCGAGGCAAAGTCGCAACCCATGCAGTGAGATATCCTCATAAATAAAACAAAAATGCCTCAAAACTCGCCACTACTCTCCTCCCCTTCCTTTCCTCGTTCACATCCTCGAACATGTCCACCCATCCAGGCCCCTGCTTCCTCTCCATCTTCCCCCCCCCTCGAGCTCGTTTACCATCTATGCACGCACGCAGCTCGCTGCCTTCCGTTCCTTCTCGCCTTACCTACCTCACCCGCCTCGCTTCGCCTGGCCTCCTCACCTCCTCGTCCCCGTCCCTGTCCCTGAGTGTGGCTATGCCCTCTCCATGCCGTACTCCATACACTTCCTGATACCTGAAACGTGAACACAAACTCTTTCTTCCATACCCCATCCTATCCCATCCACTACCCCACAAAACGCTCAACGCTCAACGCTCAATCATTATCCTTACCTAGACCTAGGTATGCAATAAGAACCCGCAAACATCTAACGTCGTGGACCCCCTCAAAAAATGCCGCAAAACTCGCCACTCCACTCCATCCATCCACACATCCACGCATCCACGCACGCGAACATCTCGCTGCCTTCCCTCCCGCGCGTTTCATCTTTCATCTTTCATCTTCCCTTCCAACCATGCAAAGAGAGCAATGCATAGCCACACTTAATCCAGGTCCCAGGGCAACCATCACTCTCACTCGCCACTTTCCCCGGAAACCTCGGGTGTGGAGGCGAATCCTATGGACTGGACTGGACTGGACTGGATTGGACTGGACTGGATTGGACTAGAGTTATCAGAACTCAATCACGACGTCCTCCCTTTTTGAGTATTGTGAGTTTGCGTGGCGAGCAAGCATGTGCAAGAAATGAACCACTCGGTTCGGAGCTCAGCTCAAGCATGAGATTGAGGATGGGAGAATGGGAGAACGTAAATCACTTGATTTTTCAATCGTCAAATCATCAGAGCCAAGGAGAAAAAAACAAGGGTCATAAAATAAAGAAGATCGAAAAAAACTCCATTCAGATGCATTTGTATGCACTGCTGTTTGTGTTCTGTTGCTCATCAAGATCGTATCATGCCGTACCGTCATCAATCGTATCATGTCCTTCTCTGCTTTGCTTCTCCAGAACGTCCCCTTTAGCTCTCCCCTTCACCCTCAAGTCACCCCCCTCCCCTATGCAATCTTGGCTCGATCTCCCTATCCTCACATCTCCCACTTCTCACCCACCGAAAGCCCCCCTTTCTCTCTCAGATTCGTAAAAACACAAAAAAGCACGCAACCAAAAAACTCCACAAGACCATGCCATCCAGCCTCCCAACCAGGTCCGGCTCTCTCCTCCCTCATCCCCGAAAAGCTTGGCAATCGTAATGAGGGAGTGTGAGCGTGTGTAAAATACAACAACGATCCAGAAAAAAAGAACGAACGATACGATAAGATATAAATGTTATGCACTACACGGCCGCACATCATGTAACGACCGACTTCCCTTCTCTGCCCTGGTGCTTGCTCCATTCAAAAAGACCGTCTAAAGGAAAAAGACCTTCACTCCATACTATGCCCTGTGTGCAATGCTGTCTCTTGCCATCTGTGATTCTGTCGTTGTCATCATATGCATATCGCTTCGCTTAGTTTCGTTTTCTTCTGTTCGTAAAAAAGCATGGATCGAAAACTGAAAAAGACTCTCTTCGGAGCTCAGGTAGAGAGAAAGGAAAAATCTCGTTACTGTATCATTGGTTTTCGTAATCGGTGTACAAGAATCGAAGGAAAAGCTCCCCCGTGCGCTACTTCCGGCGCCTTCATTAAAATCTCAGGAAATTCAACGAACATAGTCGTGTTCCTGGTATTGGGTGGGTAGAAAGGCAAAAGAAGATGCCAATCAAGAATCAAGCATACACGGGATCTCCTCTACTTCGTGGATGAGGTCCGTAGTATTCTCGTTGATCGCTCGGTCTTCGGGCGCTATCATACAGGGTTGCTCCGGGATAGTTTGCGTAGTTAACTTGTGATTTATCGTATGTAGGTGCATACTTGACGTGATCATAGGAGGCAGCATTTGGGGCTTTATGACTTCGACTTCCTTCTCGTGGAAGTTTGGGTCGTGCAGTCACCACGATGGGTTTTGTGGGCGGTGGTTCAGGAACAGGGTAGTATGCATTGGGAGCCGTGCGATACTCGCCGCTGGGGGGATTCCGAGTCAAAGGAGGTCGGTCATGACGACTTGGTGTACCTCGAGGTGATTGACTTCGCTCACGCTGGTAGGAAGGCTCGTTCAGACCGTGAAGATCCGATCGATGACTTCGCGAAGGTACAGGATGTGAACGCCCATCTGCGACACGATATACCGTCGGTTCGGCAGGTCGGCGAGGAGGAGGGCTGTGTGATGGTCGTGGAGAAGAGTAAACTGGAGAATCGGAGTCAGATTCAGCCGATGCATATTCCTTCCTCAACCTGCTCCCGCCGCGGTCCCGACCTCTATCTCTTGTATCGCCTGTAAAGGTTTGTGCTCGAGGAAGAGGAGGAATCGCGTCTTTTCGAGGGTAATCTTGAGTTCTTGCTCGACTGGGCTCTTTTCGAGATAGATTAGGCGGTGCTGAATTGTATGTCTGCAGCGAGGGCTTCTTTGGACCGGTGGGCGAAGGAGACGGAGGTTCAACAATGTTAATGTATGGATCCCTTGGCACATGCTCAGGCGATCTTCTTCTCGACTTGTCTCGTTTCGAGGATGGCGGTGTATCTGAAGTCCTTCTTGGGTCCTTGTACCCAGACGATCGTCTCGGGGCATCATCATCACTGTACCCTTCAGGAGGAGATGTCGCATATCGAGCAAACTGGGGTGAGGGCGCAGAAAAAGTCTCTGCTCTTCGCATGCCAGGATGAGGATGATGTCGATCATCTTCGGGTTCGACTGCAACCTTTCGGCGTGCAGCTTGCATGTATGCTCCAGCGAAATCCCGATGATCACTCCATTTCGGATCCATGGGAGCTTCCTTGATGTTGTTGCGTTCAGCCGCGCGAGCATGTTCAGCACGAGCACCGTCTGCAGCACGCATCGCAGCAGCTTGTTCCTCGCGCATTCTGATCTCTTCCTCTATCCGTCGTGCTGCCTTCTTTTCAGCCGCTCTTGACGCTCGATAGACATCCTCATCCGAAGAATCGTCCTCGACATAGGTTTGACGTGTACGAGTCTTTTCATCCGTGCGACTCTTTCTCTCCTTATCTCGCGACTTCTTCTTCTCGGTATGTGCACGCTCACGCTTCTCTTTATCTCTGGCTTTTTCAAGTCGAATCCTCTCTTCCTCCTCCTTGTATTTGCGTATTGTAGCCTCTCTCAAATCTCTCACACGTTCTTCTTCCCTCGCCGACGGTCGCTTTCGATCCCGATCAGCTGCCGACTCGTAACTCGTTGACTTCTTCGGTGTATGCCTCAGTGGCTCGTCATACAGGTCTTCGTTCGACCTCGGTACGGCAGTAGGGTAGGTGTAGACTTTGGGGGCTGCACGGGCATAGGAGTTCGCGCGAGGCTCTGCGGTCTTGACCTCGTACTCGAAAGGATTACTTCTCGGGGTCGGATTTCCTCTTCCCATCTCCTTCCTCAACTCGAACAATTTGACCTGATCATCATACTGTTGTCGCTTCGAGTCGTCGCTGAGAATCTCGTAGGCTTGTTGAACCTTCTGGAACTCATCTTGCTTGACAGCCTTCAGAGCCGCGTCCTGTACCTTGTCGGGATGGCACTTGAGGACTAGCTTGCGGTGCGCACTTCGAATCTCTGGCAGCTTTGCATCTTTTGCTACCCCGAGCAGCTTGTATGGATCGGGCGGTAAGGGTGAATTCATGATTATTGAGGTTTGGCTGCTGTCAGCTGAGTGGCCAAAGTATCAAGTCGAGAGACGGTGTGGTCGTAGCTCGTCGTCTGCGAGAAGCTCGTGAGGGTCTATCGCATGATAGACCAACGATGACGAAATTGATGGATTGATGCAATGCGAGTGTGAGTGCGATGTCTTGCTTTGTATAAAGGAATGGCTGGAAGTAGGCGGTGCTGTGGAAGGTTGCAGAAGCAGCGTATGGCTTTATCGCGCACCGGGAAAGGGGCGGACAGGAGAGTGAGAAGCGATGGCGAGGTCGAGGATGTTGATGTTCCTGGATTGGGGGGGAGAGGGGAGATGTCGGGAAGGATGGGGTCAACGTCCTTCCAATGGATCGCAGGCCAGGATTAGCTGGATTCACTATTTGGGATGTGGTATCAGAGCAAGTTAGACAAGGCCAAGGCCAGCGGGAGCGAAGCGGATGTTGGATGCGAGTGGGCGCGATGGGTGCGATGGGTGCAGGTGCAGCGGTGTCTGGAGTGGCTTGATGAGGTCACGGGCCAATCCGCGTACGGGCGGGTGACAGGCGAGTCTGGCGATCGAAAAGATCGGGCGGCGCAGGACCGATGCGATGGAATCGACGGGCGAGGTGGGCGAGATGGGCAACAGTGGGCGAAGAAGCACCCCAGCGCGACCCGATGAAAATTGGTTCAGAGCAGACGACCCGAGCCAGGTCGAGTAGCTGGAATAACAGGGCAGGGTCTCGAGATGTGTGAATGGGGTGAACCGCACGCTGGATGACGATGCGATGGACGACTGCAGCACCCGTGCAGAAGAGACCAAGGAGGTGGTTTGGCTGATCAAACAGGCCACCAGAGCGAGAGGTCAGCGTGGATGTGGATGGGGATGGGGGGAATGGGCCAAAGGTCGAGATGGGCCACGGCGACCAGAATGCAGCCCAAGTGCAGCTGCGAGAGCAAGCGCAGGTCCGAAAGGGCACCAAGGATTCCAAGTGCACCACTGGGCGCTGGTTGATATGATACTGGTGATGCGCTGTGCGGTGCCAGACGAGCCAGACGAGCGAGACGAGCCACAGGAACCGCAAGATCCGTTGCCGTGCGTCGTTCTTCGGGTCGAAGAGAGCGTTGCGTGTCGTTGCGATCAGCCAGCGAGTCAGGCCTTTACTCAGCAGGCCGCAGTCGAGCTTCCGTCAGCAGTGGCAAGGCTTTTGACAAATCTGCCCCTCGGACGGTTAGATCCCTTATATTGAAACTGTTTTCCGGAAGAAGCAAAATGATATTCGCGAAGGAAAGGGTTCTCCGAAGAAGAAGATGGAAGCCGGCTTTCGAGATGTCGAGATGTCGGGATGTCGGTGTTGGAATCAAGCTGCCGTGATAGCCACAGCCAGGCCAGCCAGGATGGGGGATGGGGGATGGGGGGATGGAGACCGGTAGATAGGGTACCGTGTGGTGAATGGTCTTTGGCACGGCCGCGATGCGTGAATCCAGACACAACAACAACAGACGAACGAGGCGGTGAATGGGATCCTGCGACGCCTGCGGATGCCGGTCAGACAGCCTCGAGGATAGTCGAGAGGGAGATGCCCAGGCGCAGCAGGGCGGGGAATACGAGGCGCTCCGAGTCTCAGAGTATTAAATGAATCGTTGTCCCTTGGAGATGTCGGGCACTTCTCAAAAGCAGGCTTCGAGCCTTGTGCCGCGTGGGAACACAATAGTTCCAAAGGATGCGAGACGGTGACAATGTGGTCTTGCCGGAAGATGAAGCGGACAGCCTGGCCCGAGGACGCCCAAGGTTGATTCGAAACGCCCGAGGTGAACGAGGAGGAATGTCAAGGTATGAAGTAGGCTAATGTGAAGATACAATAGACGATCGGAGCTGAGCAGCAACGCCGGTGAGCTGATGTGAAGTTGGTATACAGAGGAGTTGAGTCTCAGCAGCGCCCGTAAAAGAGATGGGATCGAAAGTAGGTGTCAGCGCACAGCGTTGAATGCAACCTCGATCGATACTAGCTATGGATTCAGACGGTGGAGCGTGGTGGTGAGAGATCCAGTCTAACCACCAGACCACGGCGTTGTAGAAACCTCACTTATCGATGGATGAATTCTCAATTGAAGGCCGTGCTCGCACTGGGTGCCCCAAAACTCGCCGTTAGTGATTCGAGGCCAGCGATGGAGTTGATTGCAACCTCGATGCCAATAATGGAATCGTCAGTAACAAGATTCAGCACAACAAAGACGATGATGAAGTGTGAAGATAGATTTGCTGGCCTCGATTTACTGGGCAGGAGTCCACTTTTCATCGAGCGTAGCAGAGTGTAGCAGAGCGAGTGCCGGATATTCAAGAGTGCAACGGCAGATCACGGCTCACATTGCAGTCCTCTAAATCGAACATTGCACAGTAAACAACACCACTCATGCTTCACACTCTTTACGACCATTCCACTCAGATCACGGTGGACGTGGACCTTTCAGACCAAGAATATCATTGGCTGTGGGGAGCCAGTCAGAAGGAGAGCGACTCAAGAGAGGTCCTCCAGTGCATGAGACCACCACGACATCCTGCACGCTCGATACAAGTAAATGGCTTCCAGGCGTCACGGTTCTGCACTGCCATGATCATCACTCTCAACACTAACAATAGTCCTCTCTCGCACTCACACTCTCTCGTCTAACCGCCGGTGAAACCTAGAAAACCCGGACGGAAACAACCTCAGTTTATATTGAGATGTGATATCGGTGTAAATGCCAGAATGGGGGCCATTAAACGCGCCCCTCGCCCTCCCTGCCGCAGCCATTGAGCAGTGATATGATGGGCCGACCAGATCTGACCTCCCTTCTCCCATCCCTACCCACGCTTCAGGCCCAAATGCAGCTCTCGTCCCAGTCACCGTCCTCAGCGTCAAGCTCTGGCGTGTGGTGTTGTTCCTGATCCAATCGGGCCAATCTGTTTCAGCGGTGAACCTGCTTCCCCGACTCGTCTGACACTCACCATTGACCCATCCAGCACGCTCACTGGCTCTTCGACCACTTCTCGCCGTTTGGCTATCGCGGGAAAGACCTTCTCTGTAAGCTTCTTTAAAGATCACCCGCAGCTGACTATCAGAACTATCCGCCTTCGAGCTTCACCTATGAAACTGAAGGTCCGGTACGGTACCAAGACTAGCAGATGGAGACGATGGGTACAGCCGAACATCGCCATGCCAATCCTTTATCCGTCACCTGCTGCCCTCTAACTGCTCTCAGCAAGACATGCCTGCTGCTGCAACAGCACTGGATACGCTCCCCACTCCAGCAAAGAATCTGCCTCGTCAGAAGCATCACAGCTCCAATAAAACGGCAGTCCCTCCTGCAGCTGTACTGTACGGGAGATCAGACCGCCCCGCCGCGTCCTTGCCATGGCCCGGTCCTGTCGCCATCCGCGGGAGCCCTCCCTTGCCCTCTTTGCGCCAATCCGCCCACATCCAGCAGCCCCGCTATCACGCTTCATCCGCGTTGTTTCGCAGCCCACGATAGGGCCGTGAATCGTGATACGGTACGGTACCTCATCTTCGACATGCATGCAGATACTGTACTGTACCTCCTCTCTCCAGAACTCTTCCATGCAAGAACGTGGACTTGTCTCAGTGCCCCTCGTGGGATTGGATTGGGGGGTCCACCACTACGCCCACTATCGACCACTAGTGGGCAGCAAAAGAGCCCCTCAGCTCGAGATCAGCTCGAGATGAGATGCTTTCGGGGATCAAAATGTTCTTTTTCTTTTCCTACACCGTTGCCCTCCACGTTTTCTAAATTATACCGATAGGTACGTACCTCTCTCTCTTTTTCCCCTCCCTCTCTAAATCTCAATCTCACTCTTACTCTCCTCTCTCACTTGCTCGGCACCATACGTAGTGGGGGTCATCTCACCTCACCTCCCCTCGTCCAAACACTCAACACCCAATACCAAAATCTCACTCATCCATCCCATCTCGCCTCAAACTTCCCACATACCCTCTCCGCCTCAAACAGAAACAGAAACATCCAAAAACAAACCATCCTAAACCTGTACCGCACCGGAGAAAGCTGCAAGGTCTCAGACGCTCAGACTTCTCACCACACTTGCCATCGCAACGAGTGGGTGAGGACGCAGCGCTTGCTTGCACGTCTTGCAGGGGTTCATGTTCATGTGCGAGTTTGGGTGTGAGGTGCGGGGTTGTTGTGTGGCTTGCAGCTTTTTAGAGAGTTTGGGCTGATTTTCGAGGCGAGGCTTCGGGTGCACGTGAGTGAGAGGTGAGTGAGCAGGTGTAGGTGCTGAGATGAGGCTCTTAAGAGAAGATAGGAGAACGAAAAAATGTTATTAGATGACGAGCTTTATGTTAGTGATGTCTGCTCACGAATTGGGGATTGCAGTCGTGGCTGGGAGAGAAATCGAAATCGAATTGGAGAGGAAGAGGAGGGGGAGTTCTTCTCTCACGTGACTTATGAGATGTTCACGTGCAGGTGATGCTCCAGAGAAAAGAGTCATATTAGTGTTAATACCACGAAGTCATATCTTAAAGGAATTAATTTGCTTATAGTATCCTGAGCTTTGGTTCGTTCTTCTCCCTAATTATATTCTTTTCGTTATTCACGTGACGTTTCCTTACCTCTTTCTGATGTAGAACAAATGTTGGAATGTTAGTTAGGAATAGGAAGAGCTGTGAGGCGTTAATTGCTTCGTGGGAGGCTCTTGTTTCCTCAAGGGGAAAAAATTCATGTCCTCTTTGCGCATGTGCTAGAGCTTCGGCTGTGAGGGGTCTGAGGAGGTAAGTTTTTGATGATGTTAAGAATAGCTTCCACACTTAGATTTAAAAGAAGATGGAGGCTAATGTAAATAATTTGAAAAGTTCTCCTCCAGAGGTTATAAGAGAAGGTGAAGCGCATTTACCTAAAATTCACGAAGGGAATTCCCATCATGTCGCTTACTTTAGGGGTTAAGCGAGCTCTCTTTTGATTGTCAGACCTACACATTTCCATAGACAAGACGATCATCTAACACATTGTACGACGCATTCTATGGTTAAATAAGATCTCATCTTACTAAAGATTCAGTATCGGCGAGGAAGGGTGAGCATTACAGACTCGCCACAGGGCTGACTCCTGGAGCTGGGTGTGGCTAATGGTTCGGTGTTCAAGGATATTCGAGCTTCCATAACACGGCAGCACCTTATATCAATTCCAACACCTTCTCTGTGAATCTGGACAAAGCCCTTCTCTTTGGTCTTTGTTAGGAGATGTCACCTGGAAGGCGTAATGCTGGATTTCCAAGGTGGTCATGAACTAGTTGGGCTGGATCACTCATCCTTCGCTTTCCACTTGCTAACGTTAAGCATACCATCCCATAAAGAGGACGGAACAGACCACCCTCTCAATTCCAGATAGAAAGCCTCAATAGAGGTCTCATCGATTGGACATAATTCAACGCGTCCAAATCGTATTAATGGTCGACTAGTTTTGAGCTGCTTGTGTTGGAGCGTCGGAAATGCCTATGTGTGGCTAGGGACAGTGAAGCTGGGTTTCCTGAATATACTTGAGATACCATCATTTGGAGAGTTAATCATTGAGCACTAGAAACTCCGATTAGGATGATGTGAAATGAAGTCGCGCGGAAATCATTTGTAGAAGTCCTAGTATATTGGAAAATAAAACAGAACAATAAGAGCAATAGCTTACCTCAGGGCTAAATTATTAGAAGTGAAAAGTTTTAAAATAACGATATTTCATTATTTACTCCCGATCGCTATAATGACGCTACACTAAACAACTCAGCAACCTCCATCGAGTTAGACCAGATTTGGGCAAATATACGGGTCTACCCGAAGTGCCATACCCGCAGACAAACTTATTTATTCGGTACCATTAAAGAACTAAAGAAAATATTTCATTCTCGGCTAGGGCAAGTAGAATAACTCGAGGACTTCGCGGCTATAATTGTCCACGCCTGGGAGATTCTCCAATCTACAGAGCAGCAAAGAAATAACGACTACATTGCAGCAACCCACCACCCCACAAGCATACGCAACTGCAACTATGGTTTCCTCTTCGACGTCAGCCAGCCTCAACTTCGGCACCCTCCAAGAAGCTCAACGTGCTCAATGGACTCGCGCAGTTCCTCCCAACGGCCGCCCACACATCGCGTGTATCCCTCAAGAAATCCACGACCAAATCCAATCACTCTCTGACGATCTCAGCCTCGCAATCCTTTCTGTGACTTGCAAAGCGCTTCGAATCCGACTTCCTCATACCAAGCGCAACGAAGAAGCTCTCGGAGACATGGTCATAAGCGACGGCCGGTACATTCGACATTGTAATGCGCCTCTTGAAGACGAAATCAACGTCAATGGAAAATGGTTTAAGATGCACTATCTTCTGAAGGAGTTTATGAGGAGGGGTGGATATGCATATTCAATGTACGGTAGACACTACGAATTCTATAAATTTTGTACAGCGAAGGCATATGCTCGAGCTCGCGATGTTTATTGGGCGAAGTATCCGCAACTTCCTTACAATTGGGCCCTCAAGAGCTTGGATCAAATGGACCCTGTGGCTGCTGCGACTGGGAATATTCCGTCGTTTAGTGCAGCACTGGTCAATCATCTTCAAAGTGAATAGAACCTCGAGTAAAGGTATCTTTTATTCAAATGAATAAGTGTTAAGCAAGACGTTTGTCAAGTCCACTTTTAATGATATACTCGTGATAATAAATTATAAAAACTATTTTCTTTATTTAGATTCAAATCCCGGCTGAATATAAAGTGCAAGGATGTAATTGGGATTATTTTAATATTTGCTCAAATACTATCGAATTATTAAACAATTGCCTACTGACAAAACGTTGTCCAAGACTGACGGAGACAAATTCAGAAGAAACAAATCAAATCAGAATAAATCAAGTTAATCCAAATCAAACTAACTTGAGTAACTTTTTGGCCCCGCCCCCCGCCCCCCCTAAAGTTTATCCGCTCCGCTCATATCCTGTTTCCCTTTCTCTTGATTTCAAACCTTCCATGTTACCCTCAGGAAGCAGTATTTCCATCGGGCCCTGGTACCTCACTGGCCCCGTTCTCAAATGTTCCCTCAACGAAAGAAGAATCGTCCAGCTTGTTCAGCATTTCCAACTCATCCTCAGTGGCGGTCTGCTTGTCCATACAATACTTCGTATAGTCCTCCTCTGGCGCGTTCTTTGGCAATTTGAGTTTTTTGTACCCCTTCTTCCAGCGGCCAACCTCTGGCTCCTCAGATGAATACAGGGCAGGATTCCAAGCCTTGCAGAGTCTTGCATGACTAACCATTGGTGGGTTATCGGCCCAGTCCCGTTCTTCTTTGAAGACATTCTTGGCGATTGTCGAATCGGTGCAGAACATTTTGTTGGCGGCTCTGGGAGTCATCCCCTGGGTTTCGGTTTTGATGGCATCACAATATTGCGACTTGCCGCGTCTCATTCTGAAACGGTGCATGAATATAGCGGCCTCTTTTCCCTTCCCAGATCGTACGTTGGGAAATTGAATACCCATTTCACAAAAGGCCATGAAACGCTCGTAGGGAGAGAAATTACGAGCATTCTATAACTTGTCAGTTTGCACCGTCGAGAAATATGGCGATTACTTACATAGGTCACAATGCCTTGCATGAGCTCCGTAGTATCTTCGTCCAAGAACTTAGTCTGATTCGATCCGAGACCAAGCCTATCCATGAAGATTGAAGTCTCGTTGGCAGCCGAATTCCCGCATGTTGGTGGAAAATTTTGGTTTTTTGTCTTTTGCCCCCAAGTAAGTGTATTTTGGTCGAAATCTGTGACGTCTATGAGCTTTGAGGCGCATACAGGAAGATTGATGAGGGATCGGTTGAGATTCAGCATATGATCGAAGGAAAGTGGGTCATTCTCTCCAACCACCAGTGGCCTTATACCCGGAGCGCCGAACTCAAAATAGTTGTCCACAGAATCTCTCAACACCTGCTGAATGTCTAGATTGTGATATTTTAGAGCATTAATACCAATCAATGCTTTCTCGCGATTGTCGTGTTGCCTGCTGGTCCAACATTGTGCTTGGGCTACAGTTTTTTGAACTGGGTCGCACATTCGGCTTTGCTGGTTCCACCAATTAGATTTCGGCCCACAGCGGTTGTCGTACTCCTTTTCGTCAGGATAGTATGCCATTTTAACGTAGCATTGGCTGTTGGTCAAAGCGTAAGAGATATAAAGCTCCTCATACATTTGCGCTATGTTTCTGCTCATGATGTTAGTCTCATGTCCTAGTCTCTTGAGCAAAACACGTACCCTTCGTAGACGCTTAAGCCAGCGCTCATTTGATTCATAGCGTGCTTTGCATTTGGTCGCCCGATAATGGCTGCAACCAGTGAGTATCCCGAATCGAGTGCATTCCCCCCTAACACTGTCTGCATCGTGGCTTCTGAAATGAGTTGCAGTGCAGGGAATAACTTCCCGACATGAGCCTGCATCTGATCCTTGCGCACCGCGGTCTCGTCGTTGATGTCACAAATTCCTTCTGGATATGAATTATCCATACGTAATTCAAAATCTTCTCCCATAGAGACAGATTTTGAACTCGAGCCTTTCTTCATCTTATGAATGCCGATTCCAAGTTGTATCATCTGTTGTTGAATGGTTACTAAAAACGCTGCCATGCCCCCAGTACCAAGTGGGAGTTCCAATGCCTTGTCGAAAGGGCCCGTTGCCGTAGAGACTATTACTCTCAGGTGATCCCACTCTAAAGCGACAAGAGTCTCGTATACGCGGCAAATAATTTGCGCCTCGAGGCTCGTCGTAGGCGTAAAGGACTTAACGAGACTAGGTATCTTAGTCATTAAAGCAGTTTTTGCGGTTTCTAAATTTTCCTGACCAATATTAGCTTTTTCTGATGAAGTAGGAATGACACGTACATGATAGACGCTTAAGACCTTGACGAATGCATCCATTCGTTCGAAGACAAAATTAACCCTTCGACTCATCTGCATAGCCTCCTCTGCAGAAAGAGACTGTCTCATAAAATAACCGATGATCCTTTCAGGGCCTGGCCTTTTGTCACATCCCCGATGCACGAGGGAGCAATCGAAGGTGGTCGTAAGGTTCATGATCTTGACTCCAAAGAATCTAGCCTCTCCTAACGCAGCGTAGTCTTCAGGGAACTCTTGCGCCTTAGTCACAATCCAATCGTTAAGCCACTCCGCGGTGCCTGATTTCTCGAAGTTATCGCCAACATCATCGAAATAACTTGGTAAGAAGGTCCCATGTCGATTCCAATACTCAACTGCTTGTGCCGCATCGATTGTAGTCGAGGTTGTGCCGACTAGAGTTGTATTGACAGGGTTGGCGAGCCCCAGGTGAAGAAGGGGAAGGGCGGCCAGGGTCACCGACAATCCATCAAGTTTGCCAAATAACATGGTTGCTTATGGCTAAAGACTCGCAATGCATACACTTCTCGTAGTAAGAAGAACGGAAGGCTTCGGAAGGCGGTGGCTCGCTGGGGTCTTTCAAAGTATTTGAAGAAAGAACGAGAGGGAATAATGGTCGTTATATATGTTTTCAAGGCTCCACAAGAATATTTTAAGTCGCCTGGCAGACTAAGTTTACGAGCATAGAGCGAACTCACTGGATTCGAGGCGCTAGGCACCAGAGTATAACATTGTTGGGACTAATGAGTACTCTTTCACTGGCGAGAAGCGGTACAATGCCAAAAGCGGGAAAGCTTATTGCACTGGGGCTGGAGTTATGAGATTGGCATCATCTTACCATGATTCTACATTGTAAAATCAGTTTAGCCTCTGAAGAGCGTGGCGTGCATATTCCAAGCCGGAAGAAAAACCAGTTAGAATAAATATGGCCGAAGCTATGATAGGCGAGCTACTACTGTCGAAACTCACTATGACATCTATACTAGCACTTTGAATTTTCAAATATTGCATTTATGGGTGTCGAACCACTCAAGGCGACTAGCGTATGTCATGAGTAGAACAAGTTAATCAAATCTACGCTAGACTGTGTGTATTTGCAGGAAAACCCTGCAAGCCGGTCACGAAATTAGCGTCCCGGGTTGGAGGGTCAGCTGGTCCAGTGGCTCGAGGTTGGTAAACCGCTCACAGCCTTTGGAAGGAGAATCTCAATAGGGTCGTTAGGATCTTGTGGGCTGTAATCAAGCGTGATAGAGAGCCTGTAAACATATTAGCTCTGCCCCAATCTAGGCCCTACTTAGGTCCAATCTTTGGAAGCGAGGCACCACACCAGATCCAAGGAGCTACACTAGAATACCCTTCGAAGGAAAAACAAGTGGATGTGCGGTGACTAGCCTTTTCAAGTATCGGCGCATCTCATAGATGCCACTACGATTTCTAGCTTCCGCTTAGATTATGCATAAATCATGACTTCGCGACTACCGGCGATAGTACGAGTCGGACTGCTCGAGCAAATCATATCCGTCATTATTTGGAACTTCCCAAATAACACGATCAAATGGCACAATTAAATGAGTCGTGACGGAAATCCCAATGACTTGTACATTTAGATTTCAGCATTACCAGACTTGGTGCTGCTCCTTAACCGGACTAGACACACGCCCTTGTTCCCCACGACTCTCAATAATCAAATATGTGGCTGGTATTATTGGGAAATTCAATTTGGACAATTTTCAGGATAATGTTTTGGCTCTTCAAAGTGATAAGATACAGAAGAATGAAAAAAGCATTAATTATCATGGAAGTTCTCATAAGCAAAATGCAAGAATGCTCCATGAGCTTTTAACTACTACTTGTCTACTTATTATGATGCCGCATCCATGTGTTTCGAATAACTCCTCGTAAACGATATATATCGCACATGCAAACTTAGTACAAAGTCGGAGGTTTTGTTTACAGCATAGCGTTATCGTAAACGCTGACCAACAGCACTTGTCCCGTGACAAAACTAAACATAGCTGATATTCAAGCAAAAATCAGGCATCAGTTGTACCATCGGAACGTCTTTACTGCTGATAAGCCATCACTTAGTTGAGCTGGAATAATTGAGACCATTTGCTTTAATTAATGCTATATGACCTACGTCTTTGATAATTTCTATACCATCCTTTTCACTCGCTCATTTAATACCATCCATAGATAACTATGTTTAATATGCCATGCCGCGGCGTTTAGTTTTCATGGAGCCCTCTACCCTCACGATCTTCCTGCCAGTTGTTGGAGAAACTATAAAAGGGTAGGTTGACCTTCGTCATGCTTGAATCGGACAATATACATACAAGTACTCGACACCATCCGGAAAAGATAACTCAGTAGAAATTCCACGTTGCTGTCATTTCGTTGATCTATTCTAAACTTCCAACTCGGAGTCATCGAAGTCGACGTCCAAGTCCGAGTCAGCATTGAGATCCTCCTCCATCCCTACGGTCGGTGATTTTGATGCAGCTTCTGTGGATACTGGATCAACTTGGCTAGTATCTGAAGAAGTGGAGTTGAGCATGCTGGAGTTGGATGTGCCGTTCGTGCCATTTCGAAGGCGCGCAAAGAATGCACACTTTTTACGACCGACCCATTCTTGGATGTTGAATCCTGCTGGCGGCTGGAGCTTTTTGAATTCGTGTTCCCACCATCGGGGCATGCTCGTATCGTTGGAAGCCCACAATGCCCCGGCCCAATCTCTGCAACTTGTGGCATGTCTTTTCGACCGGAAGCCTGTCAGACTGCTTCCAGTTCTTCGTTCTTCCTTGAAAAGCAACTGCGCTTCAGAAGAAACATAACAGAAATGCCTGTTGGCCTCGCGTTCAGTCATGCCAACTGTTTCCTGAGATATCTTTGCACAGCGCATATTTGGGCCACGCCTCATGTCGAACCTGTCATTTTTATCTGACTTAAGAGGATGTCTGATGCCGAGCTCGCAAAGCGATTTGAAATGGTTATAGGGTGGTTGATATTGGATATTCTAAAGCTTTTGTAAGTGGCTGCTGGGGCAAAAGCGACAAAGTAACTTACCCAGGGGCAAATGGTCTGTATAAGTTCGTGGTTCTTCCTATTCATCCAGTCGTCCTGGTGTGGCGCATAACCAAGTCTTTCCATGAACCGGCGTGTGTCCTCGGCTTGGAAGCTACCGCATGAGCAGGGGAAATTCTGGTTCTTATTCCTACCTATGGCACCTATTCCGCCGGAATAGCGCGATTTATCATACTCGTGAAGATCTGTATTATTGCTTAAGCATAGCGGAAGATCGATGGCGGAGGTGTTATAGCTTAGGATTGCATTGAGGCTAGAGAAGTCGCCTGCAATCCCAGGAGCAGATGTCCCTCCAGCTCCGTGTTTTAGAAAACTGTCGTACGTTTTTTTGGCTATCTGCGTGACGTTCAGCCCTTCTCCTTCGAGAAAGGATTCCCCGATCAACGGGTGCCAACGATTATCGAGGTGCTTTGAAGTCCAGCACGCCACCTAATTAGAATTGAGCGAACCGGTCTGCAACCAAATGAAGTTTTTTCAGACTTACCTGGCAGACGACATTCTTATACTTGTCGGTATCTGCAGGGCAGTATCTGCTTTTCGCGTTCCACCAAGATGTCTCACAATATTCTTTTTGTTTAGTGGAATTCGGGGCATGTGTGCACGTCACTTGACAGTGACTGCTGGCATATGAATATGATATATATTTCTCTCTGAAGCGTTGATTCATGACACTGTTTGTAAGTTAGAAAAGTATTTGTGACGCAGGTCGAACAAATGGACAACTTACTCTTCGTATTTTGCTGTACCACCCATTACTTTCTTGACCGTCTCTTGATAATCGAGCGCTTCCAGAAAAGTTGCCAAAATGGAGTCCTCTAAAGTATCGTCTCTACTCTCGGTAATAAAGTTCGTCATGCTTTCAAATCCTTGGCGGATCTCGGTGAAAGCTTGCCCTATATGCTTTTGCATTTCAACAAATCTTTGCCAGTCTTCGTTTTTCATGCCACCGCCTTCTAGTGAGCAAATGCCCTCCAGGTAAGAATGAGTCATATGGAGGTCCTTGTTATCTCCCAGTATTGCTTCGAGCCGGTTTCGCAATGATTCTTCTGAAACAGCGCCAGTGTTGCTAATCTTGTTCACAGCTGAGACAAAAGCTGGTAGTACGCTAGGCATAACGCTCTCAAGATTGGCTTTAATAGCCTTGTCTGCAACGCTCTTGAAAAGCTGACTGCCAGCACCGAGACTGAGACATGTGGCGATAGCATCGATGGTGATATCAATACCTGCCATAATCCAAGCGCAGTTGCTCTCGGCCTGGGGGTCAGCGTGGGCCGTGTACTGTTGAACTATGTCTCCAGCTTCCGCCATGAGACGTACTTGAGTATTTGTTAATAGATCCTGTGGTTTAGAAAGTCAGCCACTCACTCCTCACAAGCTAGATTAGGTAAAATAAAATAAAACCTTTATTAGAGCCCCAGCTTTGAACAACTCGTCAAACTTTTCACTGATGATAAAGAGCTTGCGACTCTTTTCAAACACCTCTTCGAGAGAAAGGTCGGGATTCATTTTCTGGACTCGAGGAACAATGTCGCTGCAAGTCACGGGCTTATTGTTGCAGCCTCGATCAATAATTGAACATCTCATGTTATCTCTGTAGAGCATCTTGATAGAGAAAAACTTGGACTCTCCGTATTTTTGGTATTCAGCAGGGTACTCCTGGATCAATCTTCGGCGCTCCTCCTGGTAAAACTTGAAAGCATTGGCGGCGTTAATATTCTCATCGTCCGAAGTATCAAAGTAGCGATAATCGCATACCCTTAGACCTGAGTCGCTCTCTTCCCACGCTTTCACGGCGTCCTTCAGCAGTGTCTTCTGGTCAGGGTGTTGTGGATGCTCATTAGTTGTTGTAGAGTTGGATTCGAACTCCGCTTCTGGCTGAGCGAACGCCAGAGCTTTCGTCGGCCCAAAAAGGAGATGGGTGACCAGGAGCACAGAGAAGACTCGCTGCCCAACCACTTCAATTGTGAGATGCATTGGAACTGAGATTATCCTAGGATAGCAAGGGAGGTAGAGCAGGCTTCGTCTCGTGGCGAAGGTGGTATCGAAAAATAGTATCGTGCTCCGTGAAGAGTGTCTTAAACTTGGCTTCCGGCTCAGTCGCACAGTTGCTAGTTAAGAACTGGGTTAAAGGGTGAGGGCTGATAATTTGCGAGTAGTGAAAACCGGAGAATCAGGGTTCGAGATGGATGTAGAGTCTAACTCTGCGCTGTGCTCTGAGCGCTATCTGACTGCTAGTAGTCTTTGGCGATTGACAGAGGCACAGAGCTGCAATGTGTGAAAGAATTGGCCAACTTGAGAAGGTTGTTAAGATTCAACTGTGAAATAGGTAAGAAAGTATTGGTAGCAAGGGTGGTTTGTCTGACATTGTAGGCGATCGTCCGCCACTTATATATAATTTCGAGGCAACGATTTCAACGCCATGATTCAACGAGTTGACCCGCCAATGATGTCGCCGTCATACATAATCTGTAAATATATTAGCTCAACCCCAGCAGTTCTTGAGTCCTCATGCCTTAGCGCGACACCACTCCAGATTTGGGTTCCACCAGAGACGCTTGTCAGTGATTTTCTGAGCCCTAAATCCACGGACACGGTCGCACCGCCCTAGCAACACTCGCTCGGATCCAAACGCACTCGTCACGATTAGGACTGAGCTTATTCTAACAACACGTTAAGTTTACCGTTTATCTAGAATCGACCATAACAGAAGGAGTGGAGTCCACACATTCTTCATAGCTCCCACACGAGATTGGAAGGAATGTGTTGCGAATCCCTTCATTTGACCAGCCGTCATGATATCGACGGATTTCAATGCCATGACAGAGAGTCCATACTAGAGCCAAGAATTGAAATTCCAGGTACATAATTAGATCAAAGCAACGGTTTCATGGGAGAAATGAATCGCATGTACATTTTAACTTTCGACCTGTTACACCACGAGTAACGAAGGTGTCCTAGGGCTGGAAAGCGAATGTCCCAAAGAGCAATAGTAGAAAGCCACATAGTCATCTGCCTCTGTTTGTCGCCGGTCGGATGCGCCTTTGAAATCTGTATGCGCGGTGCAGACAATAAGCTACTCTGTTTGAACTCCAAGGCCTTTCGCCTTGGACAGAAACAGCATCACGTTCGATCCGACACCACTAATTAGGCCCACCAACACCAATTGCAATCCCTCGCGATATCGATGATGAATTGAGCTCGAGGCTAATTGAGCATGACAGAGGCTGAAAATTTCACGGAGTCATCATCATGAGCTTGGAGAGATGCGAGAACAACAAATAGAGAAACTCCCCATGGGTATTGTGGAGTGGATTTGGAATAATCAGCCCAGCAAAAAGTTGACCTCGACGCTTGAGGATGTCCAACTGCAGACCCACCCAGCTCAACACAACTATTTAGCACCCAGACATTAATGATGAAGTGCAAGTACTCATCGTGATATCAAGAATGAGTGCTAATCATATATTAGGCGCAAATTCGTCTCATTTCCAATTTTCCACTAGCCCCCAATGCTCCGATCCAGGTAGGAGTCTCACTAAGATCGCTTCTCCTCATCTTTCAAGGAGCCTGAGCATCTACCACTAGACCCCAGCCTGCCGAGCACTTCTCCCGGCTGAGGCCGTTCCTTCTCACGAGTCAACCTTGGCGGTTTCCACCTGCAACTCTTTAATCGTCCTGTAGTTAAGGAGAGCTTCGCAAGCTAATCTTTCTTGAACATACAGGCGGGGTTAATGGGAAGTCCATACATCAGGAAGTAGTAACTAAGAGGCCTAAGGGTTCTTAATGTTCTGTGTCTGCTTGTTAGAAAGCGAAGAGGATATTAGAGGGAAGCTTTTTGAGGCTGCATCATACCTCCATGCAAATATGTTTGAATATTCCCCCGCCCAGGCTTCCACATAATCTGCTGGCTCATCTATGTCGCATCTAGAAATTGGGAAGTTTGGTTCAACATCTAATTGCTACATGTACAAGGGAAATCTTTGTTTCGGTCTCTGAACGACGCTCAAAGGGCCATACGATAATATTTCGACTTCGACATACGAGAAGGCGGAGCGTGTTGCCGAGAGGGTCCACAAGGCCCATTGACCAATAATTAAAAGGCCCTTCACCGATAGGCTTCTCAAGCAGATTTCAATGGGTAGCAGAAGCAAGACGAGACTAATTCAGCGCTCTTCCAAGAGGAAATCCTCATTCTGGTAGTTTCTAGGAGCTATACTTGAGAGTAAGCTCCCTGATACTATCGCACGCTCATGCCGAGCAAGATGAACTTCTGAGGAACTTTCAACCTGAGAATCAAGAAGGAGCCCCAGGACAATTTCCTCCGTCTGGCTGAAAGTCTCATGATGAGAAATTAGAGCGTGGACATGTGGTATGCGGGAACATTGACGAAGTTTCGAAGATGTCGCGATAATAACCTCAAAAGAAAGGACAAGAAAATTATTTATAATGCGCTGCAAGATATAGTAAAGGTCGCGGTGTACAAGACGGGGGCGATTACCTGCTCCGCTAAGCAGGGGCCGAAATCCACCCAGCTCCTAAAGTTTCGGTGTCTGCACAATTTTGTGATTATTACGGATGATCGACAGCTGTAGGATGAGAGTATCATGATCTCCACCTGACTCAGGATTTCCTGGTCTAGTCGGTGCCGCTGTCTTCGAAGTATCCTTCCCAACACGACCATGGCCCCGTACACGAACCAATCGTACCTACAATCGCTCTCGCACTTGCGAATACTCTCAGAGGGTAGAGGATAGCAGACAGGAAGATCTTAAGCGGCACCTTCTGTTTCATGTACGGATCTTTATTCTCCCCACACTGGCAGATCTATGTCAACTACTATAGGTTTGTTGTACTTCTTCCCGCCAGATCCATGAGGCCAGCTCGATGACATGATAGCTGCATTGACGACGCAGGTCTCCCGGCGTCCAAGTCTTCCGGAAAGCGCTTCCAGATCACACCTCAGCGACGGAGGGCAGCCCCCTTGACCTCGAGTAGCCGGAGGAAGAGTTTCGGCTGGAACAGCAAGTAGGGTATTAGTAATTTGTGAAATAGCAATATTTGCAGGTTGTAGATGTGAGCCGACGTCAGCAAGGAGCGGCGCTTGCATAGTAGTGAGATCTGCCATCTGCTCATTCGCCATTGCATCCCCAACAGACCCGTCATTATCGATAGTATGTCCTCCTTTTGAGGTCAGGTCAACAAGTGACATCTTCTTGTTATCTCGGCCTGGGTCTTCCCAACGCTGTATATTCTCCTCCTTGTACTTAATATTCGACGAAGCAAGATCCCAACGGACACGTTCAACCCCTCTACCCTCATGTATATGCCCGCATATTGCCAATCGAGGACGCACTCGCCACAGCGCATTCCGTAGACTCTCGCACCCTGCAGCTCGACGTTGACGTGTTTCATCGCAGTGGTATTTCGGAGGTGTGTGGCTTACGACAATGTCTGAGTCGAGAGGTATCTGGTCCCAGACTTGCACCGCCTCATCTGCCTTATATCTGAACGCCCACATGCCATTCTCTGGGGACATTGGAGAGCCGAAGATCTTGAAGGTTGTTCGCGGGCCGGTGGGTGACTCGAGCTTGATCATTGCGGATTCGTGTCTCAACCAGAGAATCGAAGGCGATTGCTCGAGAAGGTGTTGGCATTTCGCGGGGTTCTGTGGGTGCTGATTGTGAAAGTACGGTCCATATTGAGTATAGAAATCAGAGTCCAGGGTAATATCATGGTTCCCTGTAACTGTCAAACCAAAACTCTATAATTCAGGAGTAAGGAGCATACCAGCAACCACGATCTTGGCTTCGAAATCTGCTTCCTCCAACCATTTGACCGTTTTTGCCAACTCCGATATCGACCCTTGATTTGTCATATCTCCTGCATGTATGAGGACATCACCCTTTGGTAGCTTGAATGCTCCATTGGGAGAGGCATTGTGGGTATCGGAAATGCAGACGAAGCGCGTCTTGCGCATGGTTGGCTGCTGGTCAGTCATTGTAGTAGGGATCGAGAAGACAATCTGCAAGAGACTGCAGAAGATGATCTGCGATGCAAGATGGCGATGAAAGGATTGTGAGTCTTCAGAGGAAGTGACGACTGTTGCCTACCTGCCCTACCTAACCATTCCAGCCAGTATTAGGGCGGAACCTTAGATGTGCTCTTGGACATGCTGAGGATCTCGAGGTCGTCCATGAAGATACATAGTAGCGCACATATCTATATCAGATATCACGTATGCAATCTGGCTAAATGCCGAAGGTGCAGTTGGACGAGGGTTTATATGGATCCCCTTTTCCGTTGTTCGGCTTTGGTGCCCCAAATTGCTAGCTCGCCGTCGCTTATTGCTCCCAGACGGCGACGACAAACTTACAAGCTCTCCTTTCGCATCACGATCCCAGGAGGGCGACACAGAAGCCATTCACCGCCCCCATTGCGATCCCGAAGTCTTCGAGCCCTCACCTCTCGACCCCCATCACGCTCCTTTCCCACCCAGCAACAGCATTCCTTCAATTGCTCACCGTGTCGCGTCGTCTGTCGTGTGCGTAGCTCAACGCACGTCCACAAACTAATTCCCTACCGTCGTGCCGTCTTGTCAATTGCCTCCTGTCGACCTTAGAGCAGGGCCTGTGCTTCGAGCAATCGGGGGGAGAAAGAGTGTACATCTTCACGTCGGTTGTCCTGGGGTTCAGTTGTTGTTGTTCAGCGAGACGGAGAGATTTATTATCAACAAACGAGCCACTACGACCTTCGTTTACAGAGCGTCCTCGCGACAAACCTCGACTCCCATCAACAGCCAGTACCTTCGTTCAACAGGTTGATCGTAGATTTCTAGAAGGCGATATGGCTGCGGTCTCCGCGCCGCAAGCCCCCAGTGCCTTAACACCTCCAAGCAGTTCTCACGGCGGTCCGAACTCGTGGAATTATTCTGTGCCTACACAGACAGAGGTTGGTCCCGAAACCTAACCTACCATGCATTCGCTTTAAATAGGAGCTAATCGGGAGTATCTGCAGAACTCCTCCCAGAAACCTACTGAATTCAACAAACCTCCCTTATCGCACATGAACGGCAACTCACTCAGCCAGTCGAGTTCTCGAACCAACCTCTCTCAACGAAATAATACATACAATTCTACCCAGTCTACAGATCCTGGATATTTAGCACCTGCAAGGGTGAACGCATTGACTCGAAAGGACAGCAGTATCAGCGAGACAGGCAGTGCTCCAGACAGTCTGCTCGATCTCTACGGAACGAATCGAAGTGGACTCAATAGCATTGATTATGGAGATCGGAAGATCATGAACGGAGACGCATTTGACGATGAGGAGGACCCAGAGCATTCACGATGGATTCACAGGGATAAACTGGCACGTATTGAGAGCCAGGAGCTCCAAGCTGCCGGTATTATTCTTCCTCGAGCCCGAGCCCCTAGCAAGTCAAGTCGACGTGAACAAAGCAGAGATCAGCAAGGCAATGGGGTAAAGAGTGAACAGGCACAAAAACCGCAGCGTGTTGGATCGATCCCATCCGAGGAGGAGGAAGCACCGGAGAATAATGCATGGGATTTGAGGACACCAGAGGAGGCTGCGGATGATCAAGGGGATATGTTCCGGGATGTAAGTGGGGGTGTGAAGGGTGTATCACGCATACCGGTCCTCAAAACGAGTCCACTTCCAATACCGCTCGAACACCTAGAACGAGATACCCCGATGAAGAGAAAGCTTAGTGGCGGAAATATTCCAGATGATGAGTCCATAACATATCCCAAATCCCGTGGGAGGAGTCAAAGCATTCAGGCTCTGGAGGAGTCTAATGCAACACCTACTCCAGCGAAGCGTCCAGAATCTGAAAATTCTCCGACGAAGAAGACTGGCCCACGAAAGGCATCTACACCTAGCAGTCGCGGACCTTCAGGCCAACAAAAACCTAAAACTCGATCCAAACAACCTCGCGATGCTTCTGACAATCAGCGACCAAGCACTCGTTCTGGTGAACTGGGGAAGAGTAATAGCTTAAGCAAATCTCCAGAGGGGGATCCGCCGTGGCTCGCCTCTATGTACAAACCCGATCCTCGACTTCCACCCGATCAGCAGCTTCTGCCCACTGTGGCTAGGCGTTTACAACAAGAGCAATGGGAGAAAGAAGGGAAATTTGGCAACGTATACGATACCTCGTTCCGACCTCTAAATGATGACGAATATCCTCAATCGCCAGAACCTCCTCTACAAGCTACCGAACAAGAAAAGCAGTCAGATGAAGACCGTGGTACGGAATGGCCTCTGCGAGGAGCAAAGAGTCCTGTTCTGAGCACAGGCCGACCGGGCACAGCAGGCGGACAAGGCAGTTACTCAACAATGCCAAAGATCACAGGCACAGCTCAAGGTGTAGGGCCAATTCCGAGTCCGAAACCGCCGATCAGGATGCCGGAACCTCCTGAAGAAAGCAAGAAGGGCGGATGTGGTTGCTGTGTTATTATGTGATTTTATGCTCCGGGCCGAGCAAATAGGTGGTTTTCCTTTGTGTATTTTTGAGCTGGCGTTGAGCGATTTTTCTTGCTTGTACCTTTGGTGCGAAAATACGCATACCTACAATTTGCCCTTCGTTTTCCTTTCCACCCTGGTCATGACTTACGACTCTCTTCCCTTGTTATCTTTAAAGTTGCTGGATTAGTTGATTCCCCGGCTGCGAAGCCAACGAGGCTTAATCTCTATGGTTGAGGGTATGGATTGTGTTGCGTGTGCTTCGGGGAAGGTGGATCCGTTGCAGCAGGATTGGTGGTGTATGTGGGAGGATGGATTGGATGATACCAGTGCGATTTCGTAGTATTGAGAGACAGATTCAGAGACATCAGAGACATCTGCGGGACGAGATGAGGGGATTTCTCGGGAAGAAGATGAAAACACAATTGTATAGAATATTATTTTAATCCAGCATCGGTCTGGATTGGGGATGCAAGTACATACCGAGAGGAAAATGTTCTGCGAAGCTAGCAGGTGGAGTTGAGAATTGAGTGTTTAACCTTGGCTGCTTGTTGCCACTGCACTTTTGTTCGTGATTAGTTTTGTCGTGCTTCGCTTCTTTCTGGTATTCAACTGCAGACAGACCTCTGCTAACTCCCTTCCATCATTCGATCCCACAACAGCTGTTCCCACTGCTGACGTCTCGCGTGACCCAAATCCAGCAACATGTCTCGACCAACTAGAAATAGTCATGATCGCAATCAGCTCGACACAACACCTGACCTACATCGGACTCTTATCTGCCTTGTCTCATCTCACCTCAATTTGATCTACCTCACGAGTCAACTCCAGCACCATCGTACCCTGGCCCCTTCTCGAGATGGAACGAAGATGAGATGGGATTGAGATTGAGATTGAGATGCAGCGATGCACTCCTCCATCCCTCACCATAAGAGAAAATGAAAAAATAGAGAAATAGGAAGAGAAACGTCCACGACCTCCAACACCAAGCTCGAACCCCAAACATCGGTGCCGCGGTCCTTCTCCTCCACCACACCCATCCCCAAACACGACACGACAGACCTGCATATGCATTCTCTGCCCGTTCATCGCCCGTCCCGTGTCACACATCTAACACTTTGCATATTCTTCTCCCGTCCCTTCTCCCGCCCTTCTGCCGTCCTTCCATGCATGTTCTACTTACTCATCACCATCCATCTGCGTTTAACGCCCATGCACGCTGCTTACTCCCTCTCTCCTTTCTCTGTACTCGTAATTCGTTCTTTTCCAAGCTACATTGGGTGTGGTTGCTGACAGCCCGCACCGATTTGAGAACGGGTATGCACGTGTATGCAAGAAGCTTACCCAGACACGAATCCTCGAATGGAATCATGGATGATGAGAGCTCGACTGGACTGGACTGGAGAGGGACTGAAGAGCAGAAGCGTTGGTTGAAAAGAGAGGAGGGGAGTGGTGGGGTGAGATTCTCCGTGATGAGATTCTCCGGTCTCGATTGGAGCGTTTGAACCTTGGAGGTAGTGGAGGTGAGGGACGAGAAGAGGGGAGATAGACCTCTTTCGGAACGGAAGGAGAGTGAGGTTCTCTCGATTAAGAGCTTCGAGACGGAGAAGAGGTAAGTGCTGTCTTGACATCTGCCAGATGGATGGATGGGTGTGAATCGATAGCAGTATGACATGCACGAAGAGCTTTCTTCCTTCCTGCTTTCGAGAGGTCTTTCTCTGTTCCATCCAAGCTATAAAAAAAAATTAAAAAAAATTATAATCCTTTCAAAAGCACAGCAGATCCATCTCAAGCACCACGAGAGCTCGAAACCCCTCTCCTTCTTTCTGCTCCTCTCTACTACACCAAACCCCAGAGATCTAGACATCAAACCAAGTACGGAACGTCGGATCTGGCACCAGCCCAGTACAGGAAGTATGTTTTCTCATTCACGCACCACCTTCGGTCCTTCTTCCCATACATACGCATGCATGCACATGGAAACAACGTGCTATGCATGCATGCAGGGCTGAGGATCCCCGCTGGCGGGAAAGAAGTTAAGAACGCAGAGAAGTTTCTCGCGGCCTTCTAGCGGTCGATCTTTGCATCTGCATCTATCTGCACCTGCACCTGCATCTGTATTCCCGTTCATACGCCCACTCTCAAACTAGCTCGAGGTTAGGGATCTTGCTGTCACCGCTCGGCACCTGAGACTGAGACTGAGACTAGAGACTAGAGACCGGAGACCAGGGATTAGGTGAGTGGGTGAGTGAGTGAGTGGAGTGAACGTTACATCTTCTATTCATGGGGTGTATAGGATGTTATCATGTGTAGGAATGGTACCATATTGGTGAATAGTGAAGTGTGAAGTGAGAAATGTTGTCCGAAGGTACCTAGCGGGGATTATTGTACAAGAGAGTGAGGAGAAGGAGAAGGAGAAACAGAAAGAGAAAGAGAACGGGAACGAGAATCCGCATCTCGAGACTCCCCAACGCCAATACGAGAAAAACGAACCAAAAACCAAATCACCATCAGATTCCAACGCCGACTTCACGTCTGCGGGAGCTATAGCTTCCCTCCCAACACGTACTGCACTTCTCCCACGCAGCTTTGCTTTACTTTCATCCCTCTCTCACCCCCTCTCTCACCCTACCTCGCTCAGTAGTCGAGGAAGAGTCCCGGCCCCAGGCCCCAGACCTCTCACCTTACTTACTTACTTACCAAATCATCCTGATCTCCCGTCTCCAGTAAACGAAATCATCATCCCCCACCCGCCCACCTCCTCTCTCCCAAGTTCCCAAACCATCCATCGGATTCCGAATCTCGCTCCGGCTCTGCACGACCATGTGCTGTACAGTACAGTACAGTATAGTACAGTACGTCAGATCTTGAGGTTTTAAATATCGATCGGTACTATAATGTACATTCCGATAGCCGATTGGTTCTCTCTCGGTACCGATTTGACGAGACGAAATGAGATTACCGAGCTGGTGGAGAGGGGGTGGGGGTGGGGTGGTAAGTATGGTAAGTATGGTATAGTATGGTATGGTATAGTTACTGTAGTACAATATCGATCGGTATATTCCATATTCCAAGCAATTTTTCTCCGCACGTAACTAGTGAAGCACCGTACCGAGTCGAGTCGAGGCGGGTCGAGTCGAGGCGAGTCGGGGTGGTGGGGGCACGAAATTCGGTCCCAGGAAAAGGAAAATCCGAGAGTTGAGAGTTTATTGAGTGGAGATGGAGATAGAGATTGTTAGTGTAGTGCAGAGTAGTGCAGTGCAGAGTAGTGCAGTGCAGTGTAGTGATGTGTGCGCGAGATGAGGTTAGGTGAGGTTCGGTGAGATTAGGTGGTAAGTGGTAAGTAGTAAGTAGTAATGACGAGGAGAATTTAGCTGTGGTGGGAGGAGCGGAATTGCGGTGATCATAGAGATTATAGAGATCATAGAGATCATAGAGATGGCAATAAAAATGTAAGCGTAATTGAAATAGCTTACGTTGGCTTAATTTACGAAACTAAGTTCGAATTCATCCATTCATTCCAGGCAAACACCGACTAGAGCAGGATCTCCAATCTCCAACCTCCAAGCACAACAGATTTTAGACCACTAGCTCCAGACTCCAGACTCAACTAAAAAATCCCACGAAGTCCTTCCTTCTAAACGTACATACGTCGTCCCAGAAACTCATCGTCAGAAACACCAATACCAACACCAACACCAACACCAACACCAACACCAGCACCAACCCAGCCCAGCCTATCCCAGCCCAGCCACGCCTATCCTAGCCACGCCTAGCCTATCCAAGCCCGGAATAAAAAGCTTACCGCTCAACCGCTCAACCGCTCAACCAGTAGACCAACCATCTATCTGATCCGATGAGAATGACAAGCCTCTGCCTCTGCATCCACACCTCACCTCACCTAACTTTACCTAACCTTCCCTCCCCTCACCTCACCTCAAGCTACCTCACCTAAACCAAAAGTCTCAGCGCAGATCAGATCAGATAGATGAGGCTCAACCACCCTCAACCCCACCCCACCCCACCCTACCCTACCTAACCTAACCCCACCTAAAGTTAAACCTCCCCATAAACCTCCCCATAAACTTCACTTCCCCATAAAAAATGACGATCCCCCGCATAACCTAGCATAACTTATCTACCTACCTACCTACCCTATTTACTCGTCACGCACTAAAAGAAAAGCTTCGAACACACTACACACTTACCATGACCAAGGTGGAGCGCAGAGAAGGAGTGAGTGAGTGAGTGAGGAAGATGAGTGAGACAAGGAAACGGAAACGGAAATGGAAATAGAAATCTCCTCGGCCTAACTAACTGGCTGGTCCCATATTCACAGTTCACAGTTCACAGTTCACAACTCACGGTTCATAGTTCACTCTGCTCGTGGTACGTAGCTCTTTTAAAGCTAAGCTAAGTTTCTAAGCTCCTAAGTTTCTAAGTTTCTAAGTTTCTAAGTTTCTAAGTTTCTAAGTTTCTAAGTTTCTAAGGTCTAAGTTTCTAAGCTTCTACAAAGTAAGGTTAGGTTAAGCCGCTGAGAAACGCATTCATTCCGGAATCCTCGATCCTCGATCCTCGATCCTCGATCCTGGGAAGTTCTTGCTTTTTACTTTGGTACTTTCTTGCTTTGTACTTTCGTACTGTAGTGGCGAGCGGAGCCGACCAGAGCAGAGAAGAGCAGATTAGAGCAGAGCAGATCAGATTAGATTAGATTAGAGCAGATCAGAGCAGATGTTGGTTAGCTGGTTGGTTGGTTGGTTGGTCTGATTGGTCTGATTCAGATTCCGTCCGGTCTTTCCATCCATCTTTCCATCTTTCCGTCCATCCATCTAGATCTATCTGCTTTAACCTTAGTCAAGTCAGGTTACGGCAGGCGAGAAGGAGGAGGAAAAGCTTTAGACGGCACATGATACCTCCTATTTCTCATATCGCATTCACCGCTCCTAAATCCTCAGTCCTCAGTCCTCAGTCCCCATCTAACTCTCGCTCGTGATCAGAAGAAGTTCGGGAAACAAAACCAAAAAAAAAAAAATTAACATGACATGACACGACACGACATGGCATGGCGTGACATGAGATATCTCGAAAATTTCTCTCCTCAACTTGAGGCAAGATCCCGAACAGATCCGTGATCCGCTACTGGAAGGTTACAAAGGATCCAGATCCGTTAGCCGCTCTACCCGCCTTTGGTACAGTACGGTACGTAGTATTCCGGGCGTTCCTGAGTACCTGACCCTGACCTGACCCTGACCTGATCTGACCCTGATGATCCGGATCCGGGGTCTAAACTTTACTCTAGAACTACTGTATTAATGAGAGCGAATGAACGAACGAGAGGACACCAATCGCATCACGACCCATGGACCTAGACTCGACCCATCATATCACAGTTCCAGAATCTAAGAAGTCCAAGAATCCAAAGCCCAGTGGTGAAAGTATAAAATCCAGACCAAGAATAGAAATACACTTCGTGGCTTGCGCTGGCCCTGGAAGAGGCGTCTGCCGTTGTCGATGGCTTGTACTCGTGTACGGAGTACTGGTGGCTTTTTAAGCTCCTAGTGTCGGCATTTTGGATTGGTGAACGAGAGGAAATGAGATCAAGCCAATGAGAATAAAGCCGAGGTGCGAGGATGTGGTGACTCGTGAGCTACCCGTGCTCCCGTGCTTACTTGTATTCTCCGTATTTATTTTTATTTTTATTTTTTGTATTTGGGCAGATGGAGACGGGGACGGAAATGTGTCTCTGAATAAGAAATGAGGATTGAGGTTATTTTCAGTGAGACTGCACGCGACGGTATCTTGACAGAGCTCAGGGGGAGATCTCGCTCGGAAAACGTGAGGATAGACGCCGAACAGGGCGGGCGGGCATCAGATGAACTGCGTGCCTGACTGTGTCCTGTCCGGGTACGACAGGTCTGCGATGCCGAGTACGATATGTTGCGCCCAAACGGTACGCCCCAAAAAAAGCAGCGCAGCGCAGCGCAGCGCAGCGCAGCCCAAGATAGTAAATTAATTGGGATGATTGACTCAGCGAGTCTCGCGAGCACGATCCCAATGAAGGAGTTCAGTAGGCCCCCGGACGGGATTGGCGGAACCTCTCGCAGGGCTGCTGACTCTCCTGCCCGACTCTCTCCTGCGCATACCGTACGGGAATATCTCTTCCTCATCTATTCCCATCTGCAGCGGAGGCCTCGGGGGGGCTTGCAGAGAGAACGACCGCTGGCACCGCAACAACCGTTCGACGCCCGGAGCCTGGAGGAACGAAGAGGAGGGAAGAGGGAAGAGGGAAAAAAGGAAAAAGGGGAAAGGGAGAGAGGACGAAGCCGGGCCCCAGTCAAGCCCTGGCTTACTGTGCGTCGCAATCGTGACTGCACCTAAGGAAGGGGAAGAAGGTGTGAAGGTTGGTTACCTACTCAACGCTTTTGCTGGACTGCGCAGAACGCAAATCATCATCATCCCATCCGCCGCAACACGACGCAATACCGGCCCAATCTGCCGCAGCGCAGCGTACGTGTGTGGATGGTGCTGTATGGAGGTATGTCTGTATGTTAGCATACGATGCGATACCATCTGATCACGACCCAAATCCCAAATCAATGATACGGCGATATTGCTGATCCCCACGACGTGGATGGGTGTGCTCGGTGTGGTGGAATCTGCGTCTGTGCCCCCCTGCTCTTTAATTAGCTGTCGATATGGATGATGATCCGGACCAGAAAGCTCCATGATGTGCACCGTTCGTTGATGAGATCTGTGATAGCGCCCGTGATCTGGACGAGGGTCGGAGCTTGCCCGACTAGCTGGCGTCGAGATCATCTCCTCCCTCCGGCTGCCCCTCTGCTGCCCCTCTGCTGCTGCCGAGTGCCGCACGAGAGTTCGAGAGCACACCAGGTCACGAGCCTCAGGAGAACCCGCGAGGGGAGAGAGAGGGGAGGGGCGAGGGGCAAGAGAGTTTGCGGCCAACACCGTGACGCGTCGACACATCCTGGTCCAGCTGGAGACCAATCGAGACATGCAAGCGCTGCATTCGGATCTGAACGGGGCTGAGCGCGAGTGAGAGGGAGAGGGCGTGCGTGCGTGCGTGCAGTGAAAAAAACGGTTGACGACGATTCCATTTGTCGCCGTCTTGGCGGGTGCCTCTGGCTGCCCAGCGGGGCCGGGGTCACCTTCACGGCCTGCGGACCAGGAGGTCCAAATGGCCGGAAGGGTGGAAGGGTGGAAAGGTGGAAGGGAGGGAAGGGGAGGCCACCAGGGCCAAGAAGAGTGAATAAATGAATGAACGAACGAATGAACGAATGCGTGCGTGCTTGATACTGGGCGCCTGCGCATCGGGTTGGCTGCCATTTGTTTTCTGCGCGCAACAGGTGCAGTGCAGTGCAGTGCCATTCTCACATACGATACGGTAGGATAAGGTGCGTGTGCGTGTGCGGGATGGGAGGACGGTACTCGGGGACGTGGCTTGAGCGAACGGGCAGCCTCGAGTCCACATCTGGCCGGTGCAGACTCGGCGCGGATGGGACTAAACTAAGGCGCGAACATGGTGGATGATGGATGGTGGCAGGTGGATGGGGATGGTGGATGGATGCGCGGCCTGAGTAATCCTTACGGTGTGCGAAACCCCCAGAGGAAGCTGCTCAGCGCCAGAGTCACCGCGAGGATATAGACCCCGACGTTCCCTCGACTTGGGTTGCGGACGCCAGTCGAGACCTCGATATCCAAGTTGCCATTCTGACGCGCGCAGTCCAGTATCGTCTCCCCGCACCCACCGTCCCATCCCCCGTCCCATCCCCCGTGTCAACATCCTACGTCTTGTTGTGTTGCTGCATCTCTGGCTGCACGCTGCCGTTGCCCCTCTGCTGTTGCTGCAACTACGCCATCATACCATCATACGAGCAGCAACCCACCGCACACGCAGGCTCACGCAGGCTCACGCAGGCTCACGCAGGCCCACGCTCACGGAACCTGCCATCCTGAAATCCTGCCTCGTCCAATTCGCGCATCACCACTGCGACCCTCCTCCTCCATCTGCGGCGTCCCAAGTGTCTGCGCTCCCTCGCTGCTCCCTGACAGGTCGAGGTTTACCTCATCCTACATAGCCGCAGGCCCTGGTCGTGCTGTGGGAGCACTGATCGGCACATCCTGCGCGGCTAGACCATTCTAGGTCCGCTAGACAGGCCTCGAGATCGGATTTCAAATGCGCATCGAGGACGCTTTTATCACCGCCTGATCTTCACCCGGGACAGACCGTCTGTACCCAACGGCACCAGATTGCACCAGATTGCCCCCAGCTGCACCAGCTGCACCCACTGCTCCGACTGCTCCAGCTGCTGCACCGCAGCCTTGGATTGTGAGCCACATCATACGCCCACCCTGAAACACCCTCGGGACCGCCTGGCAGGGATTTCCTCTGGCGCCGCCATCAACGCCTCTTGGCGATTTAATCTCTTCAACACCACGACCCTGATATCCCACGACATCCGCCCCTCGAAAACAAAAACATCGCCCATCACCCACCACCCATCACCCATCATGTCCTCGAGATTCTTCCAACTCCAGACCGAAGCCGCGTATACCTCTCGCTCCGCATCGCCATCTCCACACCGATCGCAAGCGACCACCACTCAGTACCACAGCCGCTCATCGACCTCGTCGGAATCGTCGTCCGGCTCGTCCTCCTACTCCTCCTCGTACTCCGAACCCCAACGCTACAGCATGGACGCCGCCACCCAACCCCGCGTCGAGGTCCTCCGCTGCTCGCGGTGCGCCAAATGCGTCGAGACCATCGTCACCTCGCGGGGTGGTGAAGATGCGAGCGCCAGTGGCATGGTGAAGTTCGGGCACAACCTCTACTACTGCGATCGCTGCGCTCGCATGGTCGGGTACAAATGAACGACCGAACCATTGATCCCAATACGTATTTCGACAATGGAGAAAGAGAAGGAACCATCCCAGGACCCGAGTCTTCGCAATACACGAGCGAGAAATATTTCCCCCAATATTCGACGTTTTCGATACACCGCACAGCCGCATCAACACACCCCCAGAATCCCATCCCCTACGAGACCGCGTTCACATTCACGATGACCCTTCCTTTTCCCCATCATCCCACCTTCCACACCACCTTCGATTCGTCCTTCCAGCCTAATTCGATTCGGCACCACATCTCCGCGTCTGCAGCCTGCTCGCATCTCGCATCTCGCATCTCGCCTATTCCTGATCCGGTTACTCCTGCAGCCACAGACGCCTTCCTCCACTCACATCGCGCCACACCTCCACCCCGTCTCCATCCTCACCACCTCATTCGTGGAAGATCGAAGAGAGTTAAGATCGACCAAACGACTCCAGACCCACATCTCGAGATAGAAACGTCGGATCTGGAACAGAGCGGATCCATGATGTCATGATGCCGATTCAGGTCTTCGGCGTTGCATCTGCACGGAGAAGTTGAGGCATTTGTTGTTGCTTGCCTGCCTTGGTTGTCGTCGCTGCGACACGGTACATACCGTACATGCATGCAGATGCAGAGGGAGGGCTTGCAGATACGTTTATTTCCCGACACGATAATAAGACTTGAGGCAGCTTTCTATTTTTGTCGTTGTCATTGGTGCGACTGAAAGATGCAATGCGACGCTGTCTCACTTTACATCTACGTCGATGGTGGAGGCTATGTTGACGTTTTGGATACGAATTAGCTGGATGGACATCCCTATTCTATCACTTCTCAATGACGATCACGGCTTGAGAATCCCCGTTTCTGGTTTCTATTTTCTACTTTCTGCTTTCCTACTTGTTATGTTTGATGTATCATCACGAATGCAGCGATTTTTTTCAGCGAACTAGCGAGCGTGCATTTGCTTTCGGCGGTCAGGCGGCGTATCTTTTTCTCGCGCGGACAAACTTAAAAATAAAATCTTGGATGGATGGTGGAGGATGGATGGATGGATGGATGGATGTATGTATGTATGATATTGTGGCTTTAGATGATCTGGAGGGGAAACCCGAACTAGGTGGATTGGATTGGAGATGGATGGAATGGACGAGAGAGGAGAGGGAGATGAGAGGATCAGCTGGTCTGTGCTACACTACTAGTCGCTAAAACGAAATGTCTAATGAAGTGAGAAAATTACTCCTCATACTACTCATCACCACTTCATCTCTCCAACGTGCATTGACATTAGTGACTAATCCTATCCGATCCCGTGCAAGTCCTAAACTCCCAGTCTCCGTGATTCGAAAATCCCACCTCAATGCCAAGTAGATCACGATCCACGGCGGGCTGTTCGTGAACCAAGCCCCAAGCCCCAAGCCTCAAGCCTCAAGCCCCAAGCCCCAAGCGTCGAACTCTAAACTCTAAATTAGCTCATTTTTACATACATACATACATACATCCAGTACCGGGGTACGTTTGCTGAAGGAAGGAAGGAATGCAGATGTAGATGTAGATGTAGATGTAGCGTTTGGTTGGTTGGTTGGTTGGTTTGTTTAGTTGGAAAATTGTGTTTGGTTTGGTGCAGTGCTATTTGTTTGGTTTGTTTGTTTGCTGGTCGATTAGTTGATTATTTACTTTCTCTACCTCTATCACACATCCAGTAATCTATTCTATTCTATCTATCTACAATCATCAATGTCCATCCATCCATGTATCCCCCATTCCCTATTCCTCATTCCCTCTTCCCTATTCCCATTCCTCATTTCTCTTCCGATTCCTGTGCCGGTTCCTGTGCCGATTCCCTATTCCTCATTCTCTTCCTCATTTCTCTCCCATTGCCCATTCCTATTCCTGTGCCCATTCCGGTTTCTTCCGCACCCATGATCTCAGAATCGCGATAACCTGACCTAACCTGACCTAACCTGACCTGACCTGACCTGGCCTGGCATCGATTCTCGACCTTCGACATCCAAGCTCCTAAGGTTGGTTGGTGGTTCTAGACCCCATCCCCATCCCTACTCCTCGGGAGCCCAGCCTAGCCTAGATCCTTGCAGAGCTGGAACCTGGCCTTGGACCTGGCCTGGGACCTACAAACGCGAGAACTGGACGTCATCTGCATCTCTTTACCCATCCCATCACTGTACTGTACTGTACTGTATCCTCGACTCCGGAGTCGGTACAGTACGGTACACGAAAGTGAGTGCCGCGATGATCCCTCACCGCACGCATTTCCCGCTTTGACCGAATTGGTAGGTTATGGTTAGGTTATGGTTATGGTTACCTGGTTCTGGGTTCTCGCATGGGGGCCGAGTCATTGAGAGGGATTCGGTGCAGATATACGTACGTATGTACCTGCCAGACGTCAATGTCAATGTCAACGTCAACGTACAGTATAGTACAGGACAGGATAGGATAGGACAGGACATCCTGCATCACGCATCATATTCCTCATCATATCCCTCATCACCGGCAGTACGAAGGTCCTCTACCCGTCGCTGGGTACAGTGAAATGACGTGTGAGAGAGTGTGAAAGACTGCCGTTCTCCTTCACCGCATTGCAAAAACATCGCATTCGAGCTTTCTCGTACGTAGAATCGAGGTCTAGGTCTGGGTCTAGGTCTGGGCTTGGGTCTCATCAATCGTGAGGTTCGAGGCCTGGTCCTGCGACTTGGCTGGGCTACGATCTAGAATGCGGATCGCGATCATAACTACAGCCAACACTCACCCTTGTCCGTGCCATGCATGTTCTCATCGGGTTGATCGTAGGGTTATCTAATTGATTGATTGATTGATTGATTGGTCATATCTGACATAATTGCTAGTCTCGCCTTGTGAAAACGTCGTTGTCGTGGCGGGGCTTTGAAGAATTCGGAGGAATGTTCTTCGATGTCCCCTTCTACGAAGACCGAAGAAGATAGTTCTAGACCTCTGCCACACTTAAGCCTGGATGGAACGTTGCTCCCATCGAATGAATATGTGAGTACAGTCGGACCTTCGCTGCAAGCCCTCAAGTCCTCATCTCTAGGTACTGTACAGTACTCAACTCAAACTGCTCTGCTCTGACCAAGACATTAATTACTACGTGCGAGCTCGCCGCCTTCACACACCTACACTTCTACAACCCACCTTTCGTATAACATATCCTAGCCAAATCCAACCCCTCCAAGCACCGAAAAGTCATCTTCTTTCTTCTCCTTCCCCTCTTTCTTCCCAACCCCTCACTCTCACTCTCCCTCTCCCTCTCCCTCTCCCTCTCCTTTCCTCTCCCTCTCCTTTCCTCTCCCTCTCCTTTCCTCTCCCTTTCTTCCCACACTATACGTCTCGGAGCATAAGTCCCAAGTCCCAAGTCTCAACACGCGCTACCTCAAAGCGCCCATCAAACAAACCCCTTATTCTTTCTTACCCCTCCCGTCCTCAGAACAGCCAATAATCGGTTGTGAAAGCGGGGCGCTTGTTCGAGAGATGAGAGAGCCTATCACTACCCCCCCGCCTTTCGCTCTATCACCCGAACCGACGGAAACGACTCTTTGGGATTTGTAGGATTTGTAGGATGTGTGGGATAAGGAGAACGAATCGGGTGAAATGATTTCGGTCTCTGCGAATGGTTGGCGGCGAGGGGTACGAGAGCGTAGCGTATCGTAGCGTATCACTACCCCGCTTTTACTACTACTACGTATCGTATAGCTTTATCGATCAAATCGCCTTGGGATCTCGGGCATGGTGAGAACGAATCGTGGAATAGCACGGCAACCTCGTTGAACGATTGGCGGGGAAGGCGTTTATGCCGCATGTACGCTCCTTGCGAGGCGGGGCGGGGCGGGGGCCGGGTTTTGGAACGTGGAGAGGAGAGCATGGGAATTAGACGTGTGAGGGCATTTCGACTTCGGCGAGGGTTTGCAGTGAAAGCGAGAGTCGGGAGAGGGGAGCCTATGATATGATAAACCCACTTTTGCATCCACACGTACAGTACAGATGATGAGTCCCAACTAAGTGAGAGCGTCTCGATTTCGACGAATGTTTGGTTGGATCATTGGCTTCATAGTTTTACAAGCGCTTTGCGCATAAAGAACAGATTGTACAAGCGTTCATTCGAGAGATGAGAGAGAGGGCCTATCACGACCCCGCTTTGCGAGTAAGGAACAGCTTGTGAAGGCGTCACCCGAGAGATATACGTGAGAGGCTCTCACAATTCGACTTCGGAACTGACATGTGAAGCCGGTTTGGAATCCTCCACAAGAACGAGACGAACGAAAGCAGTTTGTCTTCCACGAATGGTTGTGGCTCCCTGGCCTGCATAAACCGATAAGCGCTCGCGATCAAAGAATCCGCTGTGAGGGCGTCATGGTAGAGGGAGGAGAGCCTCTCACGAGTTTCATTCTTGGAAATGACGTGTGAAATAGGGTGGGATTCTCGAGAGAGGAACGAATCGAATGATAGGAATTCGATCCCGACGAATGGTTGGTGCTCACTTAGCCCCCAAACCTTTGCAAAGCGCTTTGCGGTGGGGAAACAGACTGTGAAGGCGTCATTGCAGATGTGAGGGGAGCCTATGACGAGTTCGCTTGTGAGTTGACATGTGCAGAAGACATAGGTTTCCCGATCTTCGACATATGACAGCCAATTATATTCAATAATATAGACGCGCTCGCACAATGGTTAGTTTTTTGACCTCTATCTGACCCGGAGTTTACCTCCGTGTATCTGTGAAGGCGTTATTCGAGAGTACGACCCAAAGCAGAACCAATTATAACTCTACTTCCGCATTTACATGTGAAGTAGGCTTTTGGATTTCTGGGATGATGAGAACCAATCAGCTGAAAATATCAGCTGCCAGTCCTGCCACACTTGGCCTCAGTTCTCGCGACCTCAAGACACGTAGCCGAGGTTTAAACCAAAATTCGTCCTTTGCCCAAACCTTTATTTTCAAATGTGCCTGAGAGATTGTGCGCTCAATGAGCTGGAGTCCAGTAAGACTTCACTGCGGGTAGAGGGAAATGAATCAGTGGCGAATCTTGCATCCAGGACTTCCTGATGGAGAGATTGGGCTTGAGAGATGCCCCCGGACATGCGTGAAAGGTCTGGGTATGAGATTGAATTTACAGTTGCTGCCTAAAGCTCTGATGCTTGTCCTGACTAGACGTTCTTCGTGTCCGCAGTCTAGCTGACTGGGTTGATTTTGTTACTCGATTTGAGATGTGACTTGAATGGACGCGAAACCAGTTGGCAAATTCTGTTCTCGAATTCTTGGAGGTCGGAAATTGAAATGCTGAGTTGGCCATCGTCTGCATACATGGCTGTTGATAGGCCGAGATACTTTGGGCACTCACACGCCGCATGAGTTGGCACATCAAGTATATGGCAAGAAACAAGCAGATCTCGAAAATTCCAACACACAAGCTGAGAAATCAAGCGAGGGAAGTTGAAATGACCATTTGCAAGTTTAAGAAAGATTCGTAAATCCGATCTCGTATTGCGGCGTAGCTTCGTAATGTCTCGGCCTTATTCAGTCTGCTGCACTGCCCAGGTCAGGTGACGCAAAACGACTCTAAGCAATAGCTAGGTAAAGCACAGTTTGGGTAGACCTTACTGAGGAAATGATGGCTTGCTTCTCAGAGCATACTACCTAGGAGAAGCCTTCGTCCGTCTCTGCCTCGTACTCTCATTCGCGTCAACCATCCCCTCACCACGGCGCCGCTCGCTAGCTGCCGGTTCTACCCTCCTAGCAAACACATTTCTCCATCCGAGCATTGGTAGTAGCCACCACTTCAAGATTGGCGTCACAATTGCCTTCCGCTCTTCAGCAAGGTCGGGGTTCATGGTAATAAGCAATCCGATAACAGCAGCGACCAGAATGCCGAGGAGAATCGTATTAATAACCGTGACCGATATGATGGTGTAGAGCGTGAGTATAGCATATGGCTTGAGATCGGCTGCGAGATCGACTGCGGTTTTGATTTCTTGGGAGAAGGGCACACCCATCTTGCTGACGGAGCTTTCGTGACAGCTTGAAGTTGAGCCGTGGGGAGTAGATAGGTGGCGGAATAAGAATAGAAATGTTGTCGCCAAGACCCCTGAAGATCTCCCGGCACTAGCCTGATGAAGCCCGCCCCTCCACAGCCTCAACGTCCCGCTTCAAACATCAGTAATCCTCCTCCTTAAAATCTCCAACATTAAAACTAACAATGATTCCCTTCAAGTCATGACAAGATTCTCCTCCGCGCAACGGAGACGCGCAAAGATGGAATTATCTGAAAAGAGAACAATAGGGCCTTGGAGAGCTCTTCGCATGGTGTTGCGAACCATCCTGTTCAGTTTCCTAACATGGCTTGTCCTTGCGCTGCTCTGGGCTTTCCTCCCTTCTCCTGCCACTATCCAGAGTGGGCAGCACGCTACTTCGATTCTGCGCTCAGGAGGTCCTTTGACAGTAGTCTATCCGTGAGTGGTGTTCCACTCCAAGCAGGTACATTCTAACATGCATTACTCCCAGATCAAGTAAATGGCATGACGGCCGATACAACAGACAAGGCTTTGCTCTCGACTACACACTTCACGACTCAGACTCTTCATCTGCAAGTCTAACTATCGCCGGATACCCTCAATCGATCCCCCTCATCAATCGCGAATTTACACCCAACAACGGCTCTGAAATAACACAGCATTTCCAAGCCGTAGCACGAACGGGCGATACAGACGGTGCCAATCTGCCCTGGTTCACGTTCGCAGACTCAGTCCTGTTATGTTGGTGGATCGATAGGGAGAATATGGATATTGAACTATCTGCGAGATGGGTCTTGATATACGAATATGCTACTCCCGAAGCCACGTTACCTGTCTTGCGAAACCGGCAATTAGAAATCCTATTCGGGAACAGACTTTATCAACCACTTCTAGTAATCGATATTGATAACAAGTGGGAAGATGAAAAGGTTAAGATTTCGAAAGTTACCACGGGAGAAGAATCCGATTCTCCAACTTGGACGTATCCGCTCAGAGTGGCGATTATATATGTCCTTGCTCCTACGACGGTATTTGTCAATGATTGGTTTGGATCTACGATTGGGTATGGTCTCTATGCGTTCGGGACGATATTCATTGCTCTGTTTGGAATCTTGGCATACGGATTTGTTGCCTTAGCATTCGTGGTTTCGCTTTGGAGGTGTTTCGGGGGACCGAGTGTGGAGAGTATGGTGGATAGAGTGCAACGAAGATTAAATGGTTGGCGGGAGGAGGGAAGGTTTGCTTGGTTGAGGATAAATATACTACAGGAGAGAATCGACCGGTTCTTTGGATATGGGAGGGTTCAATCGATGCTGCGGGTTTGTAGGGAGGGTTGGCATCCTGAACAGGATAGGGAGAGATTGGCGAGAGCGGAAGAGGAAGCGGATGATATTGAGAAGGGCAGTGGTGGTGTAAAGATAAGGATACGAAAGTAATCTCCTCGGCCATGGAAATACATAATTGGATATCGTTGTTCACTAGTCCTTGCTCCCTCTTTGTGATCTCTTCATATCCTGACCCTAGCAGGAAAGGGGAGAGCAAAAGTCTACAAGACTCATTGTGGGTAGGAATTTCGGAACCCTTGGAATGATTACAAATGTGCCATTCTCCCAAAAATATGCAATTGAAGCGTACCAACCATCTTTTGTAATTGTTCGATCTTGTAAATATCCAGATCGAACGATACGGACGAGTGGCCAATCATAGCGAGGACAGGGGCTGCAAGACCCCACTATATTCGTCACACGTGAGATCAAATTATCATATCTCACCTCAGTTTTAACGACTACATCTCACCTCTCAAAACTTCATCTTAAAATCTTTCTCAAGAGGGAATTAAGCGCGCTTCCTAACTTTGCGTCGTTCTGTTTTATCTGTCTTCCGCTTTGGAGCTCATCTCAACGTCGTGTTGTCAAACATGGCTTCGTCTCTCACCACCAGGCTGCAAACCATCACTCAGGATCTCCTCTCACACCCAATCTTCCACACTCGTCCGAACATCCTTAAAACTACCGCCTTCACCCTCTCTATCCCTCTTATCTACTTCACCTACATCGACTACCGCTCATGGTATAACGTCGGTCGGGGCGGACTCCCCCACAACATCGTCGGATATATCATTCAAACCATCCTGAGCCCTCTAAAAGCATCTCGTTTCGACACATCCTTCGTTTCCAAACCCAATGTGATGAAGAAGAGTGGGCCTGCAGGAGAGAGATCCTATCTAAAAGATGAAGATGTACCCCAGCGAAAGGGAGACCGGCCCGAAGTTTGCAGCTGGATCTTGCCACAGCGACAATTAGATCAAAAAGCCTCCCAAAAATCCATAGCAGTAATTTCCTCTCATCCGACAATCAGAATTTAAAAAATGACAAAGCTGATCTCGTCTCTAGCGCTACGAAGCATTAATCCACACCCTTGCCGTGTCCCAACCCACCAAACTCTTCGTCCAAACCTCCGTCCTAGAACGCGGTGGCCCAGCCCTTTACCTCAGCCCCGAAGTTCAAAAACATCCCGGCGCCTTCGGAACCAGAAGCGAGATTGTCCATCTCCATGAGAGTGATGGGAGCATGCACGTGAGTATCGCTCCGAAAGATGCGAAGTTGGTTATTGAGAGAGGATGGGGAGAGAGGTTTGGGCTGAGTGGGAGTGTGTTGCCGGTCACTTATACGATGGTATATGCACCGAGGCCGGGCGATGAGGAGGAGGAGGAGATGAGGATTGTGGAGAGGATTATTAGGGCGGGGGTGAAGTTTATGTTGGGCGAGGAGGTGGAGGGTTGATTGGAGCGGCATGGAGGTGAGTACTATACTGGTAAGAGTGAAAAAGATTGCTGATGGGTCAGGATCAGAACGAACGCCTTTGTGGGATTCTGGTCTCTTTTAAATCATGTGATATTGACGAATGAATCAGCACAAGCAAAGACTGATATCCAGCCAAGGCAATCGACTGTGCCACCTTCGTGCTCTTCATTATTCTCTCAAGTGTTAAGATGTGGCTGACATCACTGCGCTTATAGATTCACCCCGTTAGTCATGGAATGAAAGTTCAGATGCTTAAGATCTCCAACTGACACCTTTTCTGTCTGCGAGTAAGGATGACGTATCAGCATACTCGGCCTCAAAATCTGTACTTCAATTACCGCCCAGTTTCTTTACTGCGACTGCTTTGTTCAGGCTTAGGTCTCGTGAGACTTTCACCCCTCCAATCTCATACTCATCTCCACGAAACATTACATTGTGGATGCTTTGTGGTAATAGCGAGCACCGTAATTTTCTTCGTCGTGGAAGCGTGATTGAGCCTCTCAACGTTCTGTTCTTACTTGGAACTGTACATAAATACCATCTCGCGCATGCAAATTTCGCATGTTCCATCAAATTTGATCAACAATTTGAACCATGTCATGTCATCTCTACATACTTTAACAACACATGTCCAAAGTTGGAAGTTATCCTGTTCATGGAATGCCTTTGTGATAACCATGAATTCGTTCTGTCCAGCTCAAAAGGAAGGGTTAGGTATGGCAAGCTAATCAATGCAAGACTGCAACAAGGATTGTACGATGTCTTTTGCAAATATATTCTCGGGACTGTATACAACCTAGAAGTCGAATAACCTAAGTTCAAAAAGACAGCAAACACAAATCGTTGGAACTTCGAGAGATCAATTGTCATTCGCACAGTCCATACCAGCAACAAAACCCTCGTTTCTTCAATAAGATGTATCTTCTTCTCTATCATTAGCTTGCAACGCTTCCGTCCTCAGCCCTCTCACACATCAAGCTACGACTGCTATCCTCGGTAGCGCCAAATAAGTATTCTTCAAGTTCTTCACCAGCTTTGTCGGCGCGCTCCCACTCAACGCCCACACAGGAGGACTCATCACCGTCTCTGTCTGCGGCCTCCCCGTACCCCACGCCATCAAATCCGTAACCTGACTAATAATCAACGCCGTCAGATTTACACTCGCAGTTCCGCTGACCGGATCCGCAACTGTGTTCTGCTTCGCATCCAAATCCTGCCAAGTCTTCTGTCTCTCATCCCACAAATCATTGAGCTTGTTCTCGTCGACTAAAGCATTCTCCGCAGCTGTGAGAGGAGCCGCGAGATAGATTATTTGCTTGGGCAACGGCGGAGCAAGAATCCAATCTGTGCCTTTCACTGCATCGGTACGGAAATCAAGGATCCCAAATTTGGCTGCCGCTGTGGCTTTGAACACAGGGATGGTACTGGGTGCTAATTCTGGCGGTGGAGCAGAAATCATGAGCGCCATGGCCAAGGGGGTGGTAGAGGCAGTGCCGTTGAGGAGATCAGAGGGGTTGCGTGTGAAGATGGGATCGAGTAATTGAGAATATGGTCCCCAGGCGGCGACAGGTACGGGCTTGAGTGCGAATTGCACAGATTGCCAGTTCCCGATGACGGTGAATGGTGCGTCCTTTTCGTGGATTGTGACGGTTAGGATGGATGTTATGGCATTGGTGACACGCATTGGACGAGCGTAAATGGCTTGAGGGGTCGTCGGGGCGTCAAGAGAGATGACCACTTCTTCGCCGTCATTCGGAGCAAGGACGTCGGCGTGAGACATGGCAAAATCGGAGGCGATGCGGAAGCTAAAGCTACCACCGCGGACGAACCATTTGACTCCTGCTCCCGTGCTGGCTGGTGTAGCTGTGGCAGATGCGGGTGTGCTAGGTGCTGATGGCATGGGGTAGTTGCCATTCTCGAGGACGAACTTCAGTGCTGTACCGTCTTCGGGGACGAGCATTGGAAGAGGTTTGTTGTCTTTTGTTACTGTGAGGACTTTGCCATTGCTATCGTACTCGTTGAAGGTTAGGTATCCTCGCGGAGGGTTTGTATCTGCGCCTTGGTCGAGAGGAGCGGATGAAGGACCGGGTTTGTGGAGCATTTCCCAGAACTCTAGTAGATTAAGAGGATCTGGAGCTTGGTTCGTTGCGCCGAAATCAACCGTAAAACCAAAGAGGTAGAAATCGACACTGAAGGTAGTCATCGCGTTAGCTCGATTCTCCAATTCAAAGAAATTGAGAACACTTACCGTGCATTCCCTCCAAGCTTGGGTCCTTCGATATGTACCCATGCTCCAACAGAAGCCGAGATATGGATATGAATAAACCACACATCGATATCGAAAGTAACGCCAATAGAAACGCTGAAGTCTGCGATGTAGTGAAGAGGATGGAAATTTACGAGAGCATCCATAGCGGAGTCATACCAGGCACTAATAGGACCAAAGCTGAGACTGACATGCGTCATGGCTCCACCCATAGCTACTTTCGGTGTTATGGCGAAGTATGCCTCCCCAGTGATACTGAGAATACCAATTGAGAAGGAGATTCCAATACGGCTTGGGACAGGATACCAAGCAGGCGGTGTGTAGTTCTTATGATATCCACCAACTGAGAAAACCCAATCACCTGCATGTTCATTTGGCTGTTCGCATTATAACCTTAGATATCATTCCAGTCAATGGGGCGTGGGAAGACTTACGGCAAACCAATACACTAGGGCAAAGCCTCCGAATATATGACATTGAGGAACGAGAAGAAACGATGTCGGAGCAAGAGAAGCTTCAACTCTAAAGTATCCATCAACAAAGTTCATCTCTGCGACCAACCCAATTTCCACATATACGATCATTTCAGATTGATCCTTCACCCCAGGCGGCATTTGGGCAACCGCATCAGCAAAAATACTTATGATCGGACCCGAGTCTCGAAATGCGAACATAGCAACGGCAGTTATTGTCAAGATATCAAATGCAGTGACGCTCATGCCCGCCGCAAACCAATATGAATCTTGCTTTGCAGTGACCCATGGTTGGTCAGCTGGTACCTCTACCATTGATTTCAGGATAGCCATTGGGTCGTTTCCTGCTCCACTGGTGCCAGTGTCATCGATAAAAGGGAATGAAGTAATCTGATCAATGGTTGGAGACCGGACGAATGAGTTATAACCGAAGCCTAGGCGAACTCCCGTGATGCTGGCGAATTCTAGAGTGATGATTGCTGAACAAAGATTATTAGCTACACAAAGTAGTTGTACGTGGGTTTGCTAAAATGTTGGACTTACGACCGTCTAGCTTCGCATAGATGAATACAGATTTGTAGTTGTTCAGTATCTTGTACTCTCCGAGTCCAATGAAAGTGTATGGAGGAAAGCTGATTCCTAAACCTCCCATATATATCTCACCATCGGCCACAACTTGGTGTTCAAATCCTCCTGCAATAAGTAGCGGTGGATTGTTAAACGCCAGTGCAAGGCCGTCGATGTTGGCTACAATCTGGCCACCCAGGCTACGCAAATTATCTAGCGTGACTGAGCCAGATAGCGGTACACCAAGAGAGAATCCAAGAAGACTGAATGACATCGGGCCCATAGAGAATGTTGCATCCAGTACTACGGAAAGTATCTTCTGTCCTCCACTTCTCTGCTCTTTGTACTGAAGTGTGACGCTAGTAATTGACAATGGTCCAAGTTTAAGCGTCACCGCACCTTTCGCAGGTGCACTAGGAGCAGGATCAGGAGGATTCAATGAAGTCTGACCTGATAGTATGACAGAACTCGATGAATTCTGACCTGGTGCAGTCGCAGGACTTGATGAAACCTGACCTGCGGGGAATGGAGGACCAGTAGATGCATTAAAGACGTGATCAATAGCCACGACTTTGTTCTGCACGACAACAAAGTGGTGTCCAGGTTGAATTACAACGGTATCTGGGACAGGTCCAGCAGCTGGTCTTCCGGTTTTTGGATCCTGGACTGCTCCCGTAGATGCTTTGTAAAGCAGTGCGTCTTCTCCAACAAGCATTTGTGGGGTTTTGTTGAGAACTGCGACTTCCGACTCGAGGAAGCCCTGAGGACCATTGACCCAGTAATATTCCATCTGATCGAAGGGCTGCGGCAGTGTGTCCAACAGCGGTACCTTCTCTACCAATGGAATTTTGTCTACGGAGAACCGAAGCAGACGTTTCGTTTGCTTGGTCTTGTCTTTTGGCGCAACTTGAATGAACATAAGCGTAAACTCCTCGATAACGATTCGCAACACGAACAATATCTGCCCAGCATCTGTCTTTGCAACTTTGATTGAGACGGGACTTCTTCCTCCTGTTGTGGGAATGGTAATCCCACTGACAAAAGATGGTAGAGAGCCGACAGCATCGTCAGAGATGGCTCCAACGATCATGCCAATGGTTGCCCCTGTCCCGGATGCTTCCAAATCACATTCGAAGAACCAATCAGATTGAGGAGTCCCATCCGGTTTTGCTTGGACTACTTTGGGTTCAGGGCCGTCAGAAGGTATCATCGTATGTGCTGCGGTGGCTAAGCCTGCCATACTGCTGGTGTACTGGTAGAACATTCTCAGTTGTATGGGTCCAAGCACGATGATGCCAGTGAAACAGAAACTTGAGGCCAAACCGCTGTTGTACGTATACATTACCTGAAGCGTGGCGATCTCCAATTTTCCAAGCGCAGAGAGAAGAGGGTCGCGATACTCTGTATCAAAGAAGCTCCACAGCAGCCCAAGGTAGAGATTATTAACGTAGCCCATCAGCTGATAATTTGGACCAGTACTATCGTAGCTTATATTAAGCCCTATATGAGCTGGTGGATAGGTCTGGCCATCTTGAGCATTCAGTGTGAAGTAGGCTCCAGCGCTGAAGGCAAATCCAGACCCTTTGTACAGCTCTATGTCGAGCTCGTCCCACGTGATCGGCATGAGAACATGGTCCTGGCCTCCTGAGTTTGGTGTAACCAGCTTGGCAAGTAACGCCAAACATCCTGGATCTCCTGATTCACCAAAGGTATATTCGATTTCTGCTATCGCAAGAGATGTGGGAAGCCCTTTTGGGAGAGTATCAGTCTCTCCGCAGAGTTGCGTTAAATCCCAAGAGTCTGGAACGATGATGTTTGCAGGCTGATCGATATCTGTCCCAGGTGTGTAGGTCGGTAAAAGTTTATCCGCAGCCGTAGCATAAAATCCTGTGGTGATAAGGCCACCACTGAATGTGGATGATTGAGAGTCATAAGAGAGAAATATCTGTACTGGAGTCTTCTTGCTCGTACTTGCATCAGAACGCCCCCATTGCAAAGCCACATTCACCCTCCACCATACCCCGTTACTGGAATCTTTACCAGCAGAGAAGTTCAAAAGCGTGACGTTGTTTGATAAAACATCTGTGAGAGTAGGTGTAATGGAAGTACTGCTAAGTCCCATGGATAGACCGTCCAGCTTTGACCAGAAGCCAGCTCCACTGAGCTGCTGCTCCGTGTTTTGTGTCACCGAAAGACTCATGCCTGCGGGCTCGTACGTGATCCAAAACCACAAACCTCCGAATGTGATTCTGAAGGTCAGACGAAAGGTACTCATCACGTACCAAGTCAACGTCCCGTCCATAGCGGTAGAATGATTGCCATAGCAGGTTCTCTGCAAAAATATCTTTGGGCTAGCGATTTGCTCGAGCGCTCCTAGATGGAATTCTTGAAGGACTGCCGTACTGATGTTGCTTAGCTTGCTGTTATCTGAGAAAATCGGTACCAAACCAAGCGCAGTATCAACCCTGAAGGTTTGACCTGGAGTAAGCCACATCGCATTTCGCGCTCCTGCCGTGATATCTACGCTGAGTGATGCCAGTCCAGACGTGACATTGGTGATAATGGTGTCTACTATTCCACCTGATGCCCAGTTATTGTTCGCGTCTTGAACAAGACCAAATGATTGAAGGACGACACCGAGTCCTGGGGTAGTTGGACTTGGAGTTTGCTTGGAGGAAAGGCCGAGGATGACGCTCTCACCGACATTGTAGTCAGTGATCTGGAAACGGTCGTTATTTTCGGCTGTGTCAAATTCCAGGTTCCAGAATTGAGGGCTATTGCACACCAGGCTCGGAGACACGGCTGTTCCAGCAGTTCCTGAGCCTGGTGAAGGAGGCGGAATCACAGTCACGGGACTGTTGATAGCGGTTTGACTGAGGAAGTCGACCCAAATTGGTGAGAGCTTGGTGCTGTCGTTTTCGTCGAAAATCGACATTGCTGGGACTGAAGCCATGTCGAAGCTCGTCTTCGCCGGTAGGCGGAAACAACTCTGGATACCGTTGTTAGACAGTCATCGCGCTGCCAGGTATCGAAGGGATCGTCTCCTTCACATCTTTTCCGACATCTTGCGGAGATCAGAATCAACCCCGAGTATCAGAAGCAACCCTTAGAGCTCTCCAAACCCACTCTCGGTGGCTTGAAGGTCAGTATGCGTACGAATGGAAAGTGTACGCGATGTCTCAGCTCGGACTGCAAGCCAGAACGCAAGTCAGAAAGTAAGCCAGAAAAGCAAGGAGCGATAGGAGTAAGTTACGAGATTCCATTCACGCGACATTTCCTCTATGCCCTCCATGGCTGAGACCTAACTGGTAGTGAGTTAGACGACTCTTAGGCCATTGGTGAGGATCTGCTTGAGCTGAAAGTCTTGTCTTTGGAAAGTTGGAATGCAATGTCTAAGCGTGCAGCACGATGACACTTTGATAACGCTAATGATAAGGTTATAGTTACACTAGCCACGCTGGTGGGCGCAGATCGCGTTTTCATAGGCTGCCCAGGCCGTTTGAATGCTCTGCAAACTACGGGGTAAACTAGGCCTTGCCACAATGGGCATTTTTATCGGGTTTCAGCGGGATCCCGTACGGTGGCTTTCCGCCCTCGATTCCAGACCTCCGCCTCCACTCTCAGCCTCTTCATTCTGAGCTGGCTGAAGTCTGCATAATACACTAATAGCTGGTCATGTTCAAGCCACAGGTCTCATGGGCCATGCATCATGTTCATGACTGCCGCAGGGCGAAGCGGACCAAGAAGAAATCAGCAGCTGCCAGCCGCCGCTCGAACGCGACACAATGAACTGCCTGGCCTACTGTAAATGCGAGGCAAACCGAGGCCTCCTTCAGTATCGAGATTTGTTTAGCTCCCGTCGTCGGTAGAGAGATTGAAGGTTGAACAGATAGGTTGATGTTGTATCACACGATTTGAATTCGCAACAATTGACCTACAAGAGGATTGTCGGACCGCTTCACTGTCCGCTCTTTCCAGCGATTGTCCATTGGCTCAAAGTCATCACTGCGACATGTCTGCTCGAAAACTGACTCTCGGCCATATGGCGAATGCCATTAGCCTCACCCGTGAAGGCGAGAGTACCGACCCAGATGCTCTCCTGCCAGATCAGATGCGCTTGTTCTCTTATTACAAGCCAGGGCTGATGGCAAATAATTATGTCATTGAGGCTCGACAACATATTTCTGCTCCAGTTGACTCAGGGACTCAGACTTTGGATATCTTGAACACTCGCCTCCTCGACACTACCAATTCTATAGATCCACAGGAGTTTGAAGTCATTGTTCCTCGGTTTTCACTTGACCCGACTCTCATCAACACCTACTACCCGCCGGACGGCCATCAAGATGAGGGTCGTATCTTGCCTCATATTGTTCTTGAAGACCCGCACTATCCATGGGAGATTTCGGCCGGTGTGAAGACCCATATGGATGGAAAGATAGACGAGCAGAAATTGACAGACCATCTTACTGGAAAGCCAATTATGGATCCTGTCACAAAAGAACAAAAGGTTACTTACCGAGGTATGGTTCCATGGGTGGCACTCCTGGTGTTCGACCCTCAAGATCTTCATCTACCCAAGTTGTCAGATATTACAGCATTGAAGATTCCCGGCTTCAGCAAAGACACGGATGTCACGAGTCAAAGTCCGAAAGGAACCTTCAACATGAATATCTCGGATTACTTTACAATACCTGAAGCCTCGAGAATCAATTACAAAGCAAAGTACGTCAAGCAGGACGGAACCCTGGATGAAACGGATTACGATGAGCTGGCCGATACCATCGGCAAAGTGGATGTCATATTCCCCCCCAAAAGTCTTTTCACACAGATTTTTGGTACTGAGGACGACACGGATGATTTGAAGATGGGTGTTGAAGCCCTCAAGTATCTTACACATGTTCGTCAGATCAATACTACAGGGGTACCTGATGCTGGCATCAACGAAGAAGGTCTATACTCGATCATAGTCTCGTCACGAACAGGCGTTTACGATCAGCCAGCGCCACAAACTCAGATTTGTCACTTGGTATCCATTGAAAACGTTGATTCCACTCTCGGTGCTCACCTCAATTCTGGTACAGAGTCTGATCGTGTCGGAATGATCTCCTTGTTCTCTTGGGTCTACACTGCACTACCACCGAATCCAGTAAACTTCGTCGACACCATGAGGAATCTCACTGAAAATCAGCAAATGTTGCGAACGGATGATAATCTACTCGGGAATCTGGATGCGGCATTAGCAAATGACAAAGCACCACAAGCATTAGCCTCGGCAGCTTTAGCTGCTCGTCTCAAAATGGGCTACACACTGGCTCGGTGGAGAACACAGGACGGAGAAGAAACCGTCGCATTCAATAGAGGTCCTCTGGTACCACAACTTGTGACTTGGCCAGGAGATGCCCCTATGAGTGACCTACCAGACTGCTCCACCACTTCGCAAGACTATCAGATCTTGGATCCCCAAACAGGGTTGATGGATCTTTCGTATGCTTCAGCTTGGCAAGCCGGCAAGCTGCTGGCAATATCGGACACAGTGTTTAGCGCCGCGTTGATGCGATTTCGGTCTACGGTTCATAACTCTAGTGCAAATGCGGCCAGAATGGAGGCAAACAAAATGATACCAAAACCTGCCTTGTTTGCAGCTGTGAAGCGATCTGTGACGGCGGTACACGATATGTCTCAGGGACAGACCGGAGATCCTCAGCGACTAAGGCCACCTAGCACTGCCACACCTGCACCAGACATCAAGCATCCAGATGTTGTCCCTATAATGGTAGCAAATATCAAAGCCTCTACTCAGTCCAACGCTAGCGCAAGTCCATCGACGCCGAACTCAGGCCAGGCTATTTATGATGAGTTCAACCTCAACGGTGCCAATAACAGCGACTGGGCAATTATCCATACCTGGTTAGCAGAGAAATTGTCATTAGGTGGCATCCCTCCTCAGTACCTCATACCAGAGTCTTCTTTCTGCCAGCCAGAGTCCCTTCGGTTCTTCTATATCGATGATTTCTGGCTTGACTGCCTCATAGATGGAGCTTTGTCTGTCGCCAATCATCTGGACAGGGACGATGACCTCGTCAGAAGAGAAATCAAGGAGACTTTCAACATCTACCTCCGAAACGTTGTTCCCGATGCTGGCTTCAAACCTCAAATCCCATGTTATGGCTTTATCATTCGATCAACTCTCATCAAAGCGATGCCCGATCTCCGCATCACTGTTGCATGGAACCCTCCGGATAATAGATATCCAGTTTGCCGATGGACCAAATGGGATGATGAGACTCTGATGTGCTTACTCGATCGACAACCTCAAGAACTCGACTCCATCACACTCGCTCAGCCACCTCATCAGCAACGCTTCAGTCTTGGATCCGCCCTAGATTCCCATGGGGAGGTGACTTTCGATTTACGAAGGCTTTATACCCAAGGGCCGCCTGATGAATGGCCTGAGAAGTCGATGCCAGACCCAACGGTGGCAAATTCTTGGTTCGAACCAAACTCACGCTGCCTGAAGCTCACGAAGATGGCAATTGATATCAATGGCCTATTGCAATTTGGCTCGGCGTCTGATGCAGAGGCATATATTGACCCCATTCCCAACTCATGCGAGCTGGGTCTTGAGCTGAATGATCCCAGCTATTACTTCAAAATCGTTCCTCCGATCAATACAACAGCTCTAGCAAGAGACCGCCAGCTTTATGTCCACCAGCCTCCGCCTCAAGTGACATCCAGCTCCACGGGCGCACCAACTGCTGCTTCAACTGTAACCCCTTCAAACCCAGGAGCTCAAGCATCGCCAGTAGCACCTGCTAAATCCCAAGCCCCACAGTCGATTTCCACTTCAACGCCCACAGCTCCTCACCAACAACCGCAAATGCAGCCACAACTACAACATAACACTGTCACAACTAAAGGTGTTGCTGTCGGTATCGCCTCCCTCAAATCCCAATTTGACCTCTTTGTCTTCCCAGACTACAAAGGCGTCCCCACGCGCCTAACGAGGGGCAAATTCGATCCGCAAGACTATGTGCCAACATCTAATGTTTATTACTTCGACCTCCTATTCTCCATCCGAAAGAAGCCAACCGGCACAGACTCATCCTACCAACTTCTCAAGCTCGCTCTCGACATCCCCGTCCTCGCTACTCCTCCTAGCAAAACAGTTCCATCCCTCCTGACCTCCAACTACGACGGGCCTGGCCTTCGGATGCTCTCCAATCAGCGTTTCATCCCATTCCTCTATTCTCCAGATGCCAAGAGCATAACGCCAGTGATGCATGTAGAGCTTGTGCCAAGGAGCGCAGAGGCCGTCTATGCGTTGCCAATGAATGATCTAAGGACGCATGAGGCAGACTTTAGGTTCGCTGAAGCAAATATAAGTCCTATGACAGTGACGATTCCGACTCAGATTGAGGGGAACGATCTGATGCAGAAGAGAGAGCAAGTGACGATTACATTGACGGAATGGTATGCTACGCCTGCTGCGCCAACAGGGACGCCGGTCGTGAGTACGTATACTGTGATTAAGTGGAATGCGACGGATGATGCGTTGATTACGACTTAAGTGTTTAGTTAGATGGGCTATGGATGGACAGTCAGACTAATAATTTCACGTACACACATTTGATACTCTCCAGAAAGACTGCTTTGCATGCAACGAGTTCTAGAATGATAAATGTGCTCATCAATCTTCAATGGGGTCTCATGTTATATATTTAATCCTCAAACCCAACTGTCAATCTTATTGATTCTAAAATTCGGAAGTGATGTGGGTAGATTTCTGTTATCAAATGTCCGCTCGATGCAAGCGAGATGGATTTGGGGCTCATGCGCTCACTGTCTTACGGGGCTGGTCTCGCTTCAGGCTTTCCATCGCTGTAATTTTTAGCGTCCGCTAGGCCTCGGCACGCCATTACTTTAGGGCTTTAATCGCTACCTGTTCGGGGTGTGCCATCCCTGCATTCTCGGCCACACCTAATAAACCAGGAAATAGGAGGGACTGAGCAAACATCTTACCCGCAACATTGTAGCTCTCAACACTCGATCCGTGATGCAAAACAGAACCACGCAAAACGCCCGCATTGAACGATACCATTTAATTCGTAAAGAGTTTCATACGTGTGCTCATAAAAAAACATTGATACCCCACCACCAACTAATTCAAAATCACCAGCCTTCATATCCTTCAAGAACTCTTCCCCTGCAAATTCCCCATGAGCTGCAAATACCCCTCTAAGAAAGTATACGGTCCCTTCGCCCACTTCTCCCCCACCAAGTCTTCCTGCACCTCCATATTCGCATACTGTGGATCCAGCTGCGTAGGATCACTCGTCGCATACGGTTGAAACCAACTCCACATCCCTTTGTTCCCCGAAATCGGCATCTTGAGTACCATGCCGGTAGCCTCAGCCTCAGCCACGCTCCGTGGTACGTCGGTAGTGTAGAGGTTGGGCCCCAAGTGAAAGAAGGCGTGCATCTTCTGGAAGGCTGTTTGTATAATCCACGGTGGGAGAGTCAGGGATTTGGTGGGAAGAATGGGTGAAAAGGCGTGGATGTCGGTGTAAGGATCAATCAACAGAGAAGTGACGGTATACTTTGCTACATGGGCGGACGTGATATCGGCTGTACTTGGGTCGAGCCAGTATGGGTGTAAATTGGGTAGGATAGCTTTTGAGGGCTGAGTTATATCCTGGAATTTCACGTTTGGGGTAGGAAGGAAGTAGGTGTAGAGTTTGCTCCAGTCTGTGGTCGGAGCTACGGGATCATTGGAGGAGATGTAGTATCCTACCACGCCGTCATAGGAACGCTCGATATCTCCTATCTTCAGCGGGAAAGAGTACGCTTCTAGGTCCGCTTGTGCGTTGGTGGTGGCGTTTCCGAGGCTATTCTGCGGCTTTATAGCTGGCGCGGCGAGTTCGATACTCCAGCCTGCGTTAACAAGGGCAAGAGGCTTTCCAACGATAGCGTTAGCATAGCCGCTGTAGTCGGAAGGGGGGAAGGGCATGTTGAGGATGCTTCCATTGATCATGTCGGAGAAAGTTTGAAGGTAAGAGGCATTGGCGTCGATAGTAGGCGACAGTCGGGCAATGAGGTCATCGAGTTGAGCCGTACCTGCATCTGTGGGCGTAATGGAGGGAGGGTCGTTCGGAAGCCACTTCGATGATACTGTCTCAGCATTGGGGCCTCCGATCCGAATCTCACGGTAGAAAGTTCCGTCGGCGAGGAAAAATTGCAGGCCACTGTCTGCGTAATTAATAATGATCCATCCCCACACTACGTTCTCATACTCTGTAGCTTCCCGCCATGCAGAATATGTGCCTGGGCTGATGGTGTCACGAATTAGGAAAGCGGCGTTGATCCTAGCATCCTGGTTTATGCTTGGAGGTAGTTGAACATATTCACAAGGTGGGATCTGGTTTGATTGAACGGCATCAGAGGTTGGGAAGACGGTATTGACTGCTGTGCCAATAACGTCGGGTGCAAGGTAGTCACTCAGGCATGGGTAAATTTTTGAATCAGGAGGATGAGGTGCATTCCGTAGTCGTGCGCGGGGCGAAGGCAAGCAGATTGCCTGTCCAAACTTATCGACGATGTTCAGTGTCGTAAACAACATTTGGCCATGTGTGACTGGCTTGAATGGATTCTTATCTTTTGGATATACGTCTGTTCCAAAAGCCATCAGGTTCCCGTAGGGTGTGAGAGCACTTTCTGCGTCCACTAGAGTGAGAACGTCAGATCCTATGCCAATATCTTGAGATGCATTTGCAGCTGCAGTCAGGGCCTGGACCTGCTGGCCCTGGACGCGAACGACGGGTTTGACATGTGCTCCTTCACATCGTGTCAATAGGTGGTTAGTGAGACCGGACAGTGGTGCCGAAATGAATTTCATGTCCCGAATGTTATTCCGGATGAAGTCTTCTTCTCCAGCTGCCAGTTGCATTCCCGCCGGGGGATTATCGAGGACAGAAGTCACAACGTTTTCAAGACTGAAGACAGGCTGAGGGAGTACAAGGATACGGCCGCTCAAGGTTCGAAAGTCGGTTTGATTTGACGAATCTCCTGACAGCAGACTAGTTGGAACATACCGTACATAGGAATGATTGTGGCCCCAAGGTGTACACTGAAGCTGGATATCCCATTTGTCGATGTCAACGTGGTAGCTATGCATCCTGATCAGCACTGGTATTTTTCAATTCTTGTAGAAAAGGTCAACATACTACATGCTCTCCCATTCGATGAAAAGAGGTACAAAAGGGTTGCGATCACCCCATACCTGAAAGCCTGTTGTTTGAGGTACACCATCTGACCCGTTCTTCGTGTCTACGTTCTTCAAACATTGGGCAAGAAGCTTTGCGGCTGTGGATTGTAGGCCAAAGTCGTTAGGCACGGGGTTGGAAGTACCTGCAAAAATCGAATTGACGGTTGTCGTATCGCTACTTAATTGATGATCTAGCGTAACTGTCAGGGAATCGAGAAAGTCTTGCGGCCTGCCAGAATCCAAACCAGCAATGCAAAGCGTCGGATCTGTTCGAGTGAAGAAAGGGTCTTTCACAGAAGATTTGAAGGCATCTGACTGTAAGCTTTTTATTTGAGTTTCCAGTGAAGTCTTCGTCTTCAGAAGTCCAGAGTTCTTGTCCAGACCCCATATAGCTTGAGTGATGGCAGTCACAATCGGGCCATAAAATGCTTGTCTGTTGAGTTTCTCCGTGTCGGGTATATATTCGCTAACATACTTCCACCACTCTGCAAAAAGCTCCCATCGAAGGGAGCGCAGTTGACGATTGCTCGCATCAAGTTTAGCTTGTGCCTCATTTAGGCTCTTCAGTGTCTGAATGTCAGTCGGTGATGGCACGGCGGGTGCGCCTCCAGAATCAGAAGTTTTCGCATATGTCCATTTAATTCCTCCGTCAGCCTTGGCAAAGCTCTGGTGAGCCATTAGGTCCTGAGCTTGGACTCTTGCATCATACTCGTCTGCTGTTGCATACAAGAACTGGGCAAGGCCAGTGATATCTTCTGCCAAAGAGTTACCCGTTCCCTGAGCAGTGCCAAAAATGCTATCGGCGTCGGTCTCATGAGCGCTCAAAAATGTCAAGATACTGTCAAGAGGAGTAGTGCCCACCGAAAGAGGCTCCATTTTGACCTGCTTCGTAAAGTTCTTGGCACTTGTGTCGGCCACACTCTCTGGCTTCTTGCTGAAATCATATTTGACGTCGTATATAGCTCCGTAAATGAGGCATCTTGTCTGACCTTCCTTAGTACCGTAATCTTGCAAAACGCTTGCATCAAGCTGGAGCATCAGCTGTGAAAGTCGAGACGTGAGATCTGAATCGATGGCGGAGTTCAGCGGATCATCATTATGATCTTGGTGCCAGCCGATAACAAAGTAATCACATTCAGTCTTAGTCGCATAGTGAAAGTTCTTGTCTCCAGGATTTTGCTTGAAGGAGAAATCGTCGAGGACGGACAAGACGTTCGTATTGTGCAAGGCATAGTCTGGAAATATAGGATTCGACGAATTCATCAGCGTCAAAGGTCGATGTGATATAGCGCTTGCCTCCTTCCATCCAATGAGATCAAACTTCTGCCCAAGGAAAATCTCAGACTGTGCTTGTAAGACGTTTTTCAAGGTTGGATCTCCTTCATAGGAGACAAAAGGTGCGACATCGCTTTCAAGGTCAACATCATCTCCCATCTCGGTAAGGTTTCGCACCGCATCACTCTCAACTACCCATGATTGAAACTCGGGGAGCGGGTCTGATGGTTGATGGTTCTTCATATGTCTCGTCACCAACCACCGATTAGGGATTCTCGGAAACACAGGGTTTGTGGGATCGCTGGAATCGTTCGCTGGCTTGTTGTTCCCCCTAGCACTTGCTGTGCCTGTGCGATAGAATCTCGGCAATGACCAATGAAGATGAACGCCCATACGGTGAGGTTTGAGGTTGTTTGGCGCTTTCTGCCCAAGGTCTGCAAGTCGTGGATTTTTGCTGGCTGGAGAAGTGTTATGGAAATCCACGTGGTCAAGCACATCATGTTGGATGAGATGGCTGTCCAGACGTAAAGCTGTGTAGTTTGGCTGCGTATACGGTGCAATCCTAGAATCTCCATCACAGCAGTCTGGAGACAAGGCGAAGGCATCAAGATGCATGGGTATACAGACGTTTTCCATCATGATCGGTCTTCCTTAATCAATTCCACCTCGTTTCTCGCAATTCACTCCAAGATACTCGTTAAGCCCATGAGATAACCCCGCGGTCACGTTTTCCTTAACTTCAAGGCCAGTCTCAGTTGGGGACCACGGGCTTGCGTGGTGTTACTAGGGCTGAAAAAGAGGAGAGTGTGTCTCGGAATTCCCCAAGCGACCCATGTGAATCAATTGATTACTTAACTCTTGCTTGACCGGTCTGATATGTAGGTGATCCATTCGCACCACCCTGGGCAACTGTAACCGGGAGAAATAAGCATGACATAGGGTTCTCCTCAGCTAGCCAAGAATGCCGGGCTGTGGCGCCTCGATGGGGTGCTGAAGTTTAACCTTACCCGAAATCCTGGTAGCCTCGAGGTAATAGTCTCGTATAATCGAATATGTTTCGGCTCCTTTAATTAGTACGTTCTGAGTATAAGCTAAGGGCATATGCAATATATTTCATTATTCCTTCCCTTCGCTAAATCTAGACAACGCGCCGTTGTCTTCTCAACGAGAAAACAGTTCTCCAATATCGACAGGCCGATCGCGCACAATCTCAACGTTGGCAAAAAATGTATCCGAAGAGACTCCTCCATTTTCGCGTTCTTCCGGCCTTGGTTGCCTTCATCTTCAGTCTCCTCGCATTCGTTTTCTCTCTGCTGGCAATCAACTCCAAGGAATGGGCAGTAAGGAACAATTACGATCCCTTATACACACCAAAGAACTGGACAAAAGCAAACGTCATCTACACTCTCTACCGGTCTCCCTTCATCATATGTTCCGCCTCAGCGAACGTCACGAACGTGAATTCTACGTCCTCCTCGTCTGATAATGACGACTCTCAGACCCTCACGGCATACAAAGTCTCCTGCCAAAATTTCAGACCCTTTGGATTTAGCCGAACCAGCTGTGAGGAAGAGGTCGCGACTCAAAATGATACGGCGGCCAATCTAGGAGACACAAGACTTTGTCAACAGATCCATTATGCAGGCAACTTCGGCATCGCCAGCACGGTTTTCATATCCCTTGGGTTCATCCTCACCAGCATAGCTGCAATTGCAACGTTTACAGTTCTGCTTCGTACCCCCATGACGGTCGAGCCATGCGGCGCTGAATCGCCGAAGCATGATCGAAAGAGACCAGAACAGGACGAAATCATAGAAGGAGATAGACATGAGACCTCCACTCCAGTTCGAAATTCTCATAAGAGCCATCATCGTCAAGAACACTCAACTCTCATTGCTCACATCAATCTCATCCTCTTGACTTTTCTCTTCATCGGTGTGGTCACCGCCCTCATCTCACAGTTCTACGCAGTGGAGGGTCTGATTCAATCGGCGTACAACAACGCTGATTTCTCGACAAGTCAAGGGACTTCAGCTGCTGAGGTCCAGATATCGGGCGTCCATGGGCCTTGGTTCCAGGGTAGAGGTCTCAGCGTGTATGCGACTTGTGCTTGGGGATTCGCAGCAGCAGCAGGGGCAGTAGCTGCAAAAGCGTGGACATTGCCAAAGTGGAATACGGTATTTTGAAATGTGGGCTTTCGTGGAGATTAATTATAGTGATATTTAGTGGTATTTATTACATGGTATATCTTCTGGTCGCGTTTTGTTATGTTTTGGCGTGCATAAAAGGCGCACAGCTGTTCCCGTAGCGCCATGCGCGGCTGGCTGGAGTTAGATCTAGAGCGGTCAGTGCTAGCTAGTGCCTTCAGCTTAAACTTTTGCGCCCCCTTATTTTTCTGAGTGAAACGTCGTGTCGGCGCCATAATGTGAATCGTGATACCCTTGCTGCTGTACTGTGGAAGTTCAAGAATGTAGAACCAGGGAGAAAGATAAATACCTGAAATTTAAGGCTCTCGAGAAGGAAGGGATCCTGATTATCCCAGTAATTCTCCAAATCTGCATTTTCCTCTTCGAGTGTTCCTTGCTGTGGAAGACTTCCAACGTGGCGCAATGACAGATAATTTCACCATCAATGGCCACACGATTGAGACGAGTTCCCATGTCGAAGGTGGAAAATATTATACTCGCGACGCTTCAAAAAGCAATTATATCTTGCTTCAATGCCGGGGCCGACTCTCCAACATACAGTACGAGGTATTAGAGCCGTTGCAAGTCAAAGCTTTGCAATACATCGATGTCAACACATACCTCTGTCGATATGAGCCTAATGACCTTGAAATCGTTCGATCTCTCCCTTTCGTTTTGTCTGCGAATGTCTTCCATCAAGACATCGTCACGAACGCCCGACTGAAAGGAAAATTTCAGACAGCACCTGAAGCACAACAAGCGCCAACTGAAGAAAATTTACTGGCACAGACCAGTTCAGAACAACAAAGCTCAACGCGTACTACGGAGGAACCGTCTGATCAACTGCTCGACGTGGCCATCGGCTTGCACCCTCTATGTGATCGAACACCCGAGGAGATCAAACAACATTTGGTGGAGACAATGCACCACAGTCCCGAGGTGATTGAGATATCAGATCATATGATCAGGATGAGGCTCCAAGTGCAAGACTTGGATGCTATTGCTGGTATCGATGACATTCAGACGATTGAGGAAGTGCCAGAGTTAGTACCCCATAGCAACCTAGCTCGGAGGGTCTTACAAATTCCGAAGATCCGGGGTCGCGTCGCAGAATTTTTTGGCACTGGTACGCCAAGCATGTTCGGGACTCTCACTCAAGACGCACTGGATGCCGTTGGTCAAATCGTCTGTGTTGCAGACTCAGGTTTCGATATAGGTCTACAAGGTGGGGCACCTGGAGTGGTCCCGTCTCGAACCATGTTCAGAAATCGCATCCAAATAGATTCGGCCCTTGTACCTGCAAATTTGAGGACTGGGACCTTGGCTGTGCAGACCATAGATAATTTGGGTCACGGAACTTTTGTGTGTGGAAATGTAGCGGCGAATGGTTCATCATCCACGTTCACCAACGTCGGATCCACGAACATCAAAGGTGCCGCCCCAAAAGTTCGACTCTTTGTCCAAGTAGCATCCGACTCTCTCCAAAGTTTTGCCAAGAATCCAGATGATTATCAGGCTCTCCTCGCGCAAGCATATGCCGCAGGGGCACGGGTACACAATAACTCTTATGGTAAAATTGTCACAGCCGCGAACCCAGTGGATCCTTATGATCTTTCCGCGGTGGCTGTGGACAGGTTCACGTGCAGAGACACACCGGGAAACGATAGAAGCGATATGGTCGTGGTCTTCAGTGCAGGCAATGATGGAGAAAATGTGGTCACGCGGTCCATAGGTTCCGCCGCTTTATCAAAGAACAGTATCGTTGTCGGCGCCTGCGAATCTTCTCGCCAACTACAGTATGACCCTGCCCCTACACATCCAGCGTATAGGTATAGGTACGACCCTCGAAGTGCCATTGGAAGCATAAACGACATTGCTATGTTTAGCTCTCGAGGACCGGACTATAATATGGCGAGAATGAAACCCGACCTTGTGGCACCAGGCGTCTGCATCTTTGCACCCCGTACGAAAGCACCAGCTTTCACAGGCTGGAAAGTGCCAAACACAGTGCCGCCACAGTATGATGCAAACCTGCTTGGCGTTTCTTCTGACACAAGCTGGATCTTTTGTAGTGGTACAAGCTTCTCCGCGCCTTTGGTTTCTGGCTGCGCGGCTATTCTTCGACAAGCCATCATTAGCAGGGGTCTTCCCAATCCAAAAGCAACTACCATCAAAGCGCTCTTAATCAATGGAGCTACAGATTTAAACGGTCTAGCTCAGGTCAGAGTTCCAGGGCATATACCGGGTCCGACTCCAGACCCCTACCAGGTAAGCCGATTCTTGTACTACTTTGCTGCTTGTTTTATTCCTTTTAAGAGAGCTCCGGGGGTTGGGAACAGTCTCAAGAGTGGCATGTCCATTTATCCTCGTTTGTCAAGTCTTGAGATGGCTCTAAGCTCCGAAGCACCCTCGGAATTCTTAGGGTTCTGCGGTGCTAACTCATTGAGTACCAGGGCTTTGGGCGTGTCAACATGGAAGCTTCACTCCTGAACATCACCAACACTGCGAAGGGATGCTTCCTCGAAATCGACCCTCTTCCTCAAGGCACGGTCAGGCCATTCAACTTGTTTAGGATACCAAACCAGCCCTTTAACCTACGAGCTACAGTCGTCTATGCCGACAATCCTGGGCTTGCAGGTGCAGCTGGATTACAAGCCGTATTGTTGCTTCGGGGGGTCAACACACCGCCAGCTCTCCCTGCACCTGCACCCGCACCAATTACTCAATACGCCAACACCAATGGGCCTGTCGCAGATCTTTTAAATAACGTACAGAAACTGGTCTGGAATAATATCCCACAAGGAACGACATCGCTTGAAGTAGAGGCACGAACAGTCACGGGCGTAGGTGGACGTCAGAGATTCTCAATTGTATGGTATGTGGATTGACGATGGTCAAGGTTGGGATGTAAATGTTCATTTGGAGACCATTAATGTAAACCTCGTAGCGTATATTGTGATGTGTTTCGTGATTATGCTGAACATTTTTAATCGTAATGCACGTCGTGATGTAAAAGGTTTGTGATCAAGATTTTGAAAAAGCTATAATTAAGCGAACCCCTTTTTACACGAAGGATATTCCAGGGAAACAAAGCGGTCACATGACTGAGTCCAATATCACGTTTTGGGAAAATACCCTAATACCTGGACTTATCTCATTGGGCTCCTTAGCAACTAAGCTCTAGAAGTTACTATGCTAGCCTATGATCGACTGAAACATGTAATTCAGGCGTAAGGCCCTGTAATCCTAAGGCTTTTGACCAAGTCCTCCGTATAGCTTATGAAATACAAAAGAATTCCAAAATCACAAGGGACAGAGAGTAGCGTGGATTTATTCGCTGGCTCAATGTCTAAAAATGGAAGAACGAGGTCTTATTATTAGTATAACGGTGTGGCACTTAACAAATGACGAAGTCGACTGCTAGCTAGATCTAAAACGGCCGACACCAATAGATATGTCAAACATGAAACAAGTCATAAGTTCCTCACCTCACCTCAACTCAAACTCGGCTCATCCTACAGTCCTATTTCCACATACTCGGCCAGCATCAGTCAGATATATATTCACTGAGCCTCTTCTCTATCTAAACATTCGCCCCGCACATGTTTACTGATCTTCTCGCCGCTCTGGCCTGGTACAACCACGACGGGTTGGGAGTTCCTTACATGTCGGACTTTGCCTCATACGACGATTTCATCAGCGCCAGCCAAAGACGAGCCCATACCCGTGGCTACGAGGTTCCAGATCAGCTGCATCATCCGATTCTGCAAGAGCACTGAGCCGAAGTGATGTATCTGAAGACGTTGGATAAGGAGAGCCCAGGGATGAGGCAAAGCCTATATCTCCTTCGTGGGGGTATGTAGACACGTAGACGCCAATGAAATTTCTTCCATATCCCTGTAATTTGACAAATTGACCTTAACTGCGCCATGAGTATTGATAAATCCTTCTGAATTTTCCAGGAATCGCAGCTACTAAATGCGTAAATCTTATTATCTCCTCACGTGTGAAAAATTGAGGGTGGATGTTTTGCAGGCTGTATCCTGATCTTCAAGACGCACCATATGACTTGGCATTCAATTCAGTCATGTAATATCATAATAAGTTGGGCAGCAGTATTGTCTCAACATCGCCCGTGTACTTCATCTCATGTTGCACGATCACTGTCAAGAAACCACGTGACGATCAACAACATTGAAGAAAATCCACCAGAAGGAGCAACCTATAGAAAGCAGCAGCTCTGGGCAGGGCTTGGGCTCTTTTTGCGTCTGGTCTGTTGATTGTGTGGTTGTTGATGCTGTCTCCGTCGATGTCTGACTTCCGAAGGTGCATCTTGTACATCACTCTGCGCAAGAGGCTGTTCTGCCTGGGGAACGATCCTTGCTCGTCGGCGGGTACTTCGCTCATGATCCTGCCTACCTCGTGGGCCTGCACTTCTAGTTGCATTGACTATTTGCCGTGGTTCATTCATACCGCCATACGATGATTTTGAAGCCATGAAGACCGCTAAGAACTGTTCCCTCCGCCTAGCATATTGCTCGTCTTCGAGTACCTCCATAGCGACATATATATTATGCAGCCTCAGTCTTCCGAACGGTGCACCGATTGGTGTCAAAGTGATTTGCCTCCCTCGCTTTCGATCTACCTTAAAGAGCTGGTCTGTTGAGCGAAGTTTAACGAAGTCATCCGGAGACGGCGTCTCTTTTCTAAAATTGATGCGCATTTGGAGCATTGTTGGAGCAAGTCTTGACGCGCAACTTGTACTCGAGGGAACTGACAGATTTTTCAAACAAGTATTCCCAATGACAGCATACGTTGCGGCGTATTTCGAGTCCTTGAGATTCATTCCCCATTCATTGCCCCTGATGTCTAGTTCTAGTTGCTTATCTATATTATCCTTGAAATAAGCGATAATAAGGCATCGCCCTTGGTTTCCTGTAAGATGGAGAAGTTGCAGCATCTGTGCAATGAGTCCAGCTATCGGCTCTCGCATATGAGGGCGTTCTTGCCATAATTGGCGCATGACCTCAAAGTCGTCACTATCAAGAGCATGCGAGAACATTTGACCCCATTCCGTAGTCTCCCAACCAGGGTGGCATCTATTGATGCGTTTCCGCATTCTCTCTGTGCAGAGGAGATCTTTCATGCGGACACGTCTGGCGTTTCCGGTGCAGTGACTGATCTCAACTCCGATGAAGTTATTCAACCATTCTATACTTGCATTTTGCGGACTTTGGCTGAATTGATTCCAGATAGCTTCTTTGAGTGTAACTCCTGGTACTCTTTTCTGGGTCCCTGATGCAGTGAGGTTGATGTATTGCCCAGCAGAGAACCCAAGGGTCCGTGCATCCAAACTCCATTTATCTGAAATGGTTCCGAGATATCCCATATCATGACCATAGTCCTGCTCGTAATGTACGAGCGTGTAGCGACAATCGTTATTCTCTTCCAAGGCAGTGCCAATTAAAAGACGATCATCTAAACCCAAACTTCTCAGTGATCTCGTAACTGCGCTAGAACCTTCATCTCTTATCTTGAATGATGGGTTGGACCAGTGGCACCTCACCACACCATTTGCTACAGTGCTCTTGGATTGTTCATCAATTGGGCGAATGATGCCTTTCCCGACGTTGTACTGCAGGACTCGATCAGACGTTCCATCGGCGGTAGGCACGCTCCAAATGGGACCCCAGGTGTCTGCGAAATCGATGACGTGAGTCAATATTGCCAATCCTGTAGAATGATATATATATTCTACACTATTCTCCTTACGAGTTGCATCAAAGACCCAAACTTTAGCACCATCGAAGAATTCATGAAGACAAGCTAGTGGCTGGAGACTGCACGTCACGGATCCTAAACCCACATCAGAACTGCGAATTTCAATAAGTTCCAAAACAGTTTCGAGAGGAGAGGCGAGCCAAGAAGCTGTCAAGGTAGATCCATGAGAGCCAGCGTAAGACACCAGGCCCATGTCCAGAATAAGCACCTTCATTCTGCAGGCCGATACCGAGAAAAGGCTGGAGTCTTGGTATGAATCGGCCCTAGGAAGTCCCATAATATCGATAAGATCTTCCAAAACTCTTGAGCTACATCTGGACAGAGAAAGAGTCACTTCTTTCCACGTCCGCTGACTGTCAAAGATATCTATAATCCGAGACTCGATGTCTGTCTTTAATTGGGTAACATCCCCATATTTGATCCGGAAAAGTTCAGCTACATCTTGTCCTGGATGACGCACAAGCAAAGTGTAGAACGAAGTACAAAACTCCGCACTTATCAAATGATCAAAGTTTGATAACACTCGGCAGATGATAACATAGCTTTTCCAGAGACTAGATAGTTGCAGGCGTGTGTGCTGATGTTCTTCATCTGTAGCAACTCGTATATCAGGGCCATATTGACGGGGGCGCATGATCCATATCCAGTCTCCGATATTATGACGCTTTCTCTCTTCGGCTGAAAGCTCTGGCAATGTGTCATCCTCAACTGAAAACTTTCCACGGCAGAAGAAGAATTCGGAATTTTCCACCACGTCCCTCTCGAGGTATTCTAGAAAGGTGTAATGCGCCAGTGGATCGACAATATGCGTATCCGCCCCGTAGCCACCACTATGCGCTCTAAAACGCCAGTACTGCATCCGAGCATCCGTCTCTTCTCTGGTCAAGAATTGTTCGTTTGTATGACAGCTCTCTGGCCCTTCTGAACCGGCATCTTGAGAAGGCAATAGAGATTGCCAAGAAGAAAGGTGAGATGGTCCTGGCGGATAATTACTTGAGCTTCCAGATCCCGAAAACCAACTAGGAGGAGGTGGTGGAGGGGCGCTCGTCTTAGGAGCCAGAAAGGAGTCGGTCTCACAAATGATCGTTTCACCAGATCTTAGATGATAGTACGCCAAAGTCTGAGCTTCTGCTAGTATCTGACCTTTCCATAATAGCTGTTGTCCGGCAGGGTCTATGCCAGTTACAGAGGAAATTGATTGCTTTAGAGTCCAGACCGTATCGTGTGACGAAGCTTCAACCGTGATATTGTGGCCATTACCTAGGGAGGAGTAGTCAGCGAAAAGTAATTCAAAAATGCAGTCAGGTGATTTGATATAGCTACAAAAAGGCTTGGGAGACCTCCAGGGACTGACCATAAAGGATAGTGAGCGTTAACCTCAGAGCTGAAGAGCCACTAGACCCTTCGTAAGATGGGGTTTTTGTGCCCGGCTTTTGGGGGTTCTTTCCAAACATACGGCGACGCCCCACCATGATGCATGCCTAACACAACTGAGAACAAGGATAGTGGTTATGATTCAATCATCACCACAGCAGGATATCAATGAAATATTGCAATTTGAAAATAAAAGTTGTTCTCGAAAGAGTCGTGCCACTTGGTTTATCAGCTTGCGATCGCGTCGGGTGGGCTGTGTAGGAAGTGGAACATTGGTGGCGTTAATCGGTAACACCAAACGGGACATTACCTTTTGCATGACCTTACTCGGTTCATATGATTGGGCCGCTTGGTCTGCACCAGAGAACACAGCCCCGTAGCCTTGCTCTCAATACACACATTGTCATTGTGTAATATCTTGCAATCGCAAGAAGACATGCTCATGGGCTAGGGAAGAAATTTTACACTAACAATGCTGAAGCAAACGACAATTCAAAAGTGGATCCCATGAAAGCGATGGGCAGTGATAGGCTGCAGACCACTCTTCCTAACCTCATAGAAGATACTCTCAAAATCCTCCCGCAGCATCTTAAAGCTACCAAACCCGTATCCCATCTCAATACGACCCTCACCCAGCGGATCTTGTTTCCCAAGGCCTTCCAAAGTACTGACAGCTTTGTCATTTTTAAAGGACAAGGAGTCGAGATTGGAACTTCTCTTCACCATTTGTTACGGCTGCGGAAAAGGAAGTTCCGCAGGATTTATATAAGCACGGATTGAAGAAGCTCGGAGGCAGTTCCGCCATGAACGGGAAGAATCGCATCAGATGCTCTAAAACAGTGAGCTCTTGAAATATAATCTTTTAGTCACGTGATTGATTCTCGGCTTGAGTCCCAATGCACCCCTCGAGGCTTTGTTTGTGAAATGAGGCTCCAGTGTAGTAGCAACAAATCTCCAAAAGGCACAAACAACACTCAGACAACTTGTGGGTGGACAGAATGATCGATTCTATTGACGAATCCTTCTCTGCGCAAACCAACCGTTCGAAAATCAGACTAACGCCACCTATCAAAACACCACACGTTCATGACCACACACATATACTAGCCATATTCGATCACGCCCACCAACCAACGGAGGTGATCAAACAAAGCATGCACACGATTTCTTATTGAAATCATGCAGATCGCCTCTCGTCAATACCGGGAGAGACAAACCAAACACCATCCCACCACCGATGATACAGGAGCAAAGAGAGATTCCCCAATCAATGCCGGTCAAGATTCGTCCTCCCTTCCAGCATCATTTGTGCATTTCCAAGCAAAGCCCATCAATGACCACGAACTCCAATGCCGCTCCTTAGAAAGAGATTTAGTTTCTCCTTCGATCCCCATTTCGACTCGAAGAACCAAAATTGGGTTCTGTGACTGCTTTCTTGGACTTGTTGCCTTTCATCGCAAATTCCGCCATTAGTGCTATATGGTCACTGGGAAAATGATAATTGGGGAATCCGGGTACGGTCGCCATGTAATCCTCATCAACTTTGCCAAGTAAAGCAACGTTCTCCAAGACATTGACTGAATACCAGATATGATCAATCACGCCCCTGAAACCTGGCGTATAATTGGTGTAAGGTACGGCTTCAGGAGACTTGTCGAGATTGATATAAGCAGAGCGTAAAGAGAAGGGATGCTGAATTCCATCTTTCGTGAAGTTTCCATAGGCACGATCTTTGAATTCTGGGATGTCAGGCTTGACAAGACCCTTTGCAAACAACTCTGAGACTGTTGAGTCTATCTCTGAATTTTGATCGGCGCAGATAATTAACGGAATTTGAGTTTTGTCCAGATACTCCTTTGAAGGTCCAGGAGTAACTTCTGTCTCAACGTCTGAGGGGTTTTCTTCGTCTGCCAATACGATTCTCTTCTTGTCCTTATCCTTCTGAGCCGGATGGTGAACCCATTTGTCCGCCAATTTACTGATCTCACCCAGAAGCATTGCAGCTTGTATCAACTTTACATCGCTATATGCAGGATCCCAGAAAAAGTGAGTATTGGCAAGAATAAGACGAGATCCGGTAATGATGTTCTCAAAGAACGTCACAACACCAATGTGATCCCTGGGCATGACACGGTTGAAGATGTCGGCTTGCTTGCTCATGTCTGGACGATTGATGGCAATATTGGCGAAGTCTACTAGTGTCTTGTCCAGGCAGATGTATTTTCTATGTTTGTAGAAGGTCGCGCATCCATCGACATTCTTGCTTTCAAGGTAGCCCATGGTCCTGGATCGAGTCCGTGCCCAGAAAATGCCTTTGTAGCCGTTGTGAGCCAGCTCCACGCAGAAGTATTCCTTAAATGTATGATCATCAACTTCTTGAAGACAGACGAAGTCAGCATCTTGTAGTCGGATATCCTCCAAGACAGTCGCCCTTCGATGTTCCCATGCCAAAGCAGCCGTTGGCGAGTGACCATATAATCGTGTTGTGCATGCAGGAGCGGAGAGGATATTGTACGAGAACACCTTGAATTTATCTTGGTTTGGAGGTGCTTTATCGTCGCCTTGGAGGCTGATAATAGCACGGGGTGGTGGAGGCTCCGGGACTAATACACGTTAGTATTGACCATTCTCCTTGGTAAAAGCGTCTTACTTGGTGCGTTTTCTCGAAGCTCAGTGATAAGAGCTTTCGTACCATCATTCATAATCATTTGTTTGGATTTCTGATTCAACGGATTCCCTTCAATCCCAATCACCTCTAGATTGAATAGCGACCCAAGTTGATGCGGCAGATCTGTGATACCGTTGTCAAACACTAGAAGCTGCTTCAAATACACACACATGCCCAGCTCGGGAGGTAGTTCAGTCAACTGATTGTTTGATGCGTCCAGATGAGTCAAATATCTCAATTGGCTGATTGCAGGCGGCAGATGGGTAAGCTTGTTCGATGCCACATACAATTCTTTCAAGAAGGTATAGTTAAAGACGGGATTCGTGAGCACTCTTAGACCTTGACCGCTAAGATCCAGATTGTGCCAGTCTTGTCGCTTTGAGGGGTTGTTGTCTGCCATTCGACCAAGATTGTTCTCGCCATCTTCCTGATTCTCTGCGGACTCAGATGCAGCTGCTGCTTGCGCTATGCCCCTGTTTTCTCCAGCCTTTAGTCTCGCAAAATGGTTAGGAGCTCCATCCACGGTCATTCGTTGATGAGCCGACTCCGATTCCTTGTGCAGTTCCATTTGCAAGTTCCAGTGCTCACTCATCACTTGTGCGTGCCCTCCGCGTGTCATGACAGTGTGCCCATTCTGGAGAGCCTGAGCCGGGCTAAAGGTCGGCGTTGAGTTCGACAAGACGCCCGAGGAATATGTTGCGTGGTGACCGAGCGCAGAGCCATTAGTTGAGTGGGTGGACTGATCTTGTTGCATGTTCGCATGATGTTGTGCATGTTGTTGGTTCGGGTTTTGGTGTTGTTGAAAATTGTATAGCATCTGCATTTGCCCACGGCCCCCAGCCCCTCCGTTGACACGGCCATGCTGCCCCTGCTGGTGATTGAACATTCCGTATAGGTTTTGGGCAGGAGAATTGGAATCTGGAGACCGAGAAGGAGAGGGAGTATCGGCGTTAAAGACGGATCTGATGTTATTGGGTGGGGTACCGTTCCGAATTATCTGGTGCTGTCGCGGATGATGAGCTTGTGTGTGTTGTGGAAAGTAGTAGTTGCCAGCGCCTTGCTGTGGGAATCTGTAACCATCGGCCATCTAAAGCCACCGCAGACAAATCTAGGGGCAGGATTGGCTCTAGTTCTTGAGCGCAACTCGTGGGAAGGTGTAGTAAGTTGGTGAGGTTCAGGTAGGGGGATTGAAGAGCGGAGAGCGGATTCTTCTTCGTTGGCACATAGGTCTGCTGAAGGTATCCTCTAAGCATCTACCACGATTGCACGGCAAAGTATTGCGCGTCTGCCGACGGTCCTGGCGCGTTCAGGCCGTATGGATTTAGATTGACGTGGTTTGACTGCGCTAGATAGGATCGTCGCTCGCAGATGGAAGATCGATTCTCGTAGTTGATGAATACTGGTGGATATCACTATTGTTGCAAGTGAATGGCCGACTATCGAGGTACGTTCAACTAGATGTATCCACAGGTAAGCAGGGTGCTGGATGCGCGCAGGAGGATCACGATCGATTGAAGAGGAGGGAGCTGATGAGACAGAACAATACCGTACCTTGAGAGAGTGGAAGTGGGTGAATACGACGATGAGTCAAGTGATCTGTAGAGCAGATTGCTTGTCGTTATGCTGCTTTCTGTTGATCCTGCATAGGTGCTGGTGTTCACGAGCTTCATCGAAGTTGACGACTTTGGCGCTAATGCGCTAAACTACAATGAGACTAGCGGGCTAGGCTGGTGCGAGGAACGAATTGAAAATAATGTCAAAATCAACGTCTTGAGATCAGGTTCCGCCACATATCATCAGAGCCATGGAAAGACTTCCCTACATCCTTGTCGATTCTAATAGATAATGGACCTGTCAATTTGAGTTCCTTATATCTAGCAAAATCTAGCTACACGTCCTTGGCGAAAGTCATTTATATGCTCCGCCCTCGGACACTCTCTCACAGCCCTTCATCGAATTCAGCTGAATTGCTCAAAGTACCCGAAACAAAACGAACTCAGATCACTGCCTCCTATATTGCTAAGCCCCAAGTCTATCTCAGCTGTTTTTGTTTCGAGATACCATAGCATTATATCATTTAACTCGTCGCTTTGCAAACTTCTCTCAAATAACCACTCCGCCTCCTCAAAACCTCTTCAAAATCTAGATTCAATATCCCAGCCGCCTGGAACCATTGCTAGTTTCAGAAGAAGCTCTCCCTATCAACCTCGTCCAATGTCATGATAGGTAAGTGAAGCTAATACGCTAGCGGTGAGTCGCCAGGCAAGAATCCGCTTCGGCGACATCCTGTAATCGTGCAGGTGCTCTTCGAATGCGATACGTTCTCTCGAAATACTCACTTTTCAGATGCAGGTATCCTTTGACTCTGAGACCCCTAAATATCCTATGAATCGACGCTCGATACAATGAACCTCTTGCCTCAACTCACATTTAATCTAGCTATTTGGATAGCATCGTCGCCCCGGCGGGGTGGGTTGGACGGGATTCCAGAAATAATACGGTATCTCGAGTATCTCCAGATTCGGGAACGGAATCTCATTTGCAGTCCTTTGCAATTAAAAACAGTTATTCTGGGGAATCTAAGATGGTTCGCTTGCCATTGGTACCGTGAAACCCTGAAAACCGGCCCTGCTGCTCGGTCTCAGACCGGACCTCGAATCAACGAGGAGAATTGGGCGATGAGCCCGAAATGGCTTCTTGCATGCCCTTGTCAGAAAGATATCAAGCACGGTGAAAGTCTCGAGTCACCAATCACGCCCAAAAGATATTCGGCGTCCTCTCACAGATCCCGTGTGACGGCCGTGTTCCGTCCTCTGCAACCGGGGTGCCTCTGCCAACCCAACGGGCGCGCGGGGAGGAGTGAAGGGAGTAAAGCAGAACCTCTCCACACATCCCCTTCCCCAGCTTCGGCTACAGGCCAGAACCGATCCGATTTATTACGACACGACAAAAACAGGAGAGCCGAGAGGCTGCAGTGGCCCGACGGCCTCGCCCGGTGCCCTTTAACCCATGAATCATATTGGACTTGAGACACTGCATTGTGAGAAACCTGATCCAGCAGCCCCGAGCGAACTTTTGCTTCCGAGATATAAGGCTGACTACCTCCTCATGCATTTGTTATCGTGCTGTAAAAGCCAGCTGATCATCCCATCTCCCTCTCCATTGCAACACATCTGGCCATTCCCGAGCTTCCAACAGTGGCCAAAGTAGCAGCTGGAGCTCGACTCGCATGTTCGAATTCCAGATGCGGAGCAGGCCTCGCTGCGGGCCCATGATTTCACGTGTCAATGTCCACCTACCCCATGATGATAGCAGCTGGATCTTGGTAACGAATATCAACGCTCGCCAGTGTGGATGGTAGAAGGCCGGTTTGCAACGTCGCATTGCTACAGGTGCAGCAGGTCAGGCTGTATTGTTCTGTGCGCTGGGCGCCGGGCAGTTCCCCTCGTGGTTGAGCGGAAGCCCCTTCTCCTTCTCCAGATTTTCCATTAGGCAAAATCGCTACCGAGCGACAGGGGCAGCGCAGCAGCAGCCACGCTAGACTCGGTCGACTCGACCCCTAATAACAAGAACAAGAATCATGTCCGAAGCAGCCTTCTTCTACAACACCACGACCCAGCGACCCGATCGAACGAAACCTCCATCCACGCACACCAACATCTCCCCTGTCTCCCAAGCACAGCCATTGAAACCCGTCTTCAAGAAATCTTACCACCGCTATTCTGCGGAGGATACGAAACATTCGACGCGTCAACGTCCATCACACAGCTCCACGTCAACAGACAGCCACTTGTCACTTTCAGCACGAACGACGCCTCAAAATCACAGGCAGACTGACCACGATTCTATGCTCTCTACGCCGCTACCGGACTACAAACACGCAGCAAACCAAACCAACAAGGCAAGAGCCGCTGCTCAGGTCGCTCAAGCAGGTCGAAAGTCGTCTGCCACATCGGGGAACAGCGCCGAACGCAAACATGCTCTCCAGAGCGCCGCTGCAGAGGCACGCGCTGCAGCTACACAAAGATTCGAGACAGGGAGATCAAGCAGCCTGTCGAGTGCAACAGGTTCCAGTGGCCTCACAGCGGTAACGTCGAGCGACCCTCCTTCTGTAGACGAATTACTCGCACGGCCTTTTTCTCGACGCAACGGCCGACGATGTTTACGAGACATATCTCTCCCCTATCCCCTCCCCTGCGACCTCGCCGAGATTCACCGACAGATACTTCGCACGATGTTATTATGCCAGGTCTTCAATGGACCTGTCTGCTCTCCAGCTTTTCAGACCAAACCGCCCAAACGCGTGCTGGAGGTGGGATGTGGTACCGCCTACTGGAGCTTGATGTGTCACCGACATTTCTCCCAACGGGGCTTCTCCTCAATCTCCTTTACAGGCGTCGACATTGCCCCGCTCACGCCGCACATGGATGCTAACGACGACATGAATTGGCGTTTTGTGCAGCATGATTTACGGCGGGTTCCGTTTCCATTTCGCGACGACGAATTCAACTTGATTATGATCAAGGATATGAGTATGACTACGCCGACGACCGACCTGCAGCAGGTTTTCATGGACGAATATTTACGAATCTTGAAACCAGGTGGGACATTAGAAATCTGGGATGGCGATCATTCCTTACGAATGCTGTTACCACATGCACCTCCATCAACGAAAGGCGACGATGAAGATAACGAGGATGAGGAACAAGTGCATACCAACGCAATGGGCACATACACCTTGACGACGCAGACACCTTTGGCGGCACCCCAGAATACATTTCTGAACGATTACAATACATGGGTGTCGAAAGCTCTCGAAGCTCGAAAATTGAATCCTATGCCATGCACGACCTTCCGACCCATGCTTCTCCAGGAATCGGATCTAACCGAGATTGACAGCCGACGGCTAGCAATTCCTCTTGGTGAAGTGCGCTGGGAGCGCGAAGGGGTTGGCGGAGCGGTAACTCAAGGAACGAATGGTCATGCCGTTTCCTCCAAAGGCAAAGCACGAGAAGCTGACCGGAAAACTTTGACAGCAAGTCAAGCTGCATTGCGGAGAACAGCTCTCATGACCGTCGTGCAGATGATCGAGAGTCTGGAGCCTCTTTTGCGTGAGGCTAGTGGTAAGGGCCAGGACGAGTGGGATCGCTGGCAGGGGAATATGATGAATGACCTGCTAAAGCAGAACGGGACATCATGGGGAGAATGTCTGGAAGTCGGAGCTTGGTGGGCTCGGAAGAAGAAGCCGCCGAGTTGAAGATTTTGTTCGGGATATAAAGTTGTCTGGCGGTTGCGGCCCTTGAGTGGTTGAATAGCATTTACCCGGTGTAGCAAATTGTCACGCGCCACATGGATGCTTTGTGGCGACGGGCCTCCGTTTGGTTGTTCCGGACCTTGATGCCCGTTGTACATATGGCAGGGTTGGTGTTGGGCTTCGAGGGACAATTTAAGGACAAGTATGCTTCAGGTCTTGTCATATCTTTGGCGCAGTGCCCGATATCTTTTCAAATAATACCTAGACATACCCCATCAGCAATTATCCTTAACATTCTGTGAATAAAAAGTCTTGAAGTCCGAAATTTCAGAGTCGCCATCGACAATGATATCTTACAATGCTTCGATTTCTAAAAGGAGTGAGAACTTGACCATCCGTTTGTGGGAATAGGGGCACACCTCTCTTGACGAACTCTGCTCGCTTGATCCCCTGACGAATTTCTTCCTCGTCTGTTAACGCCGCATTACTAATGAATGCTTTGTGCAACCTGGGACGAAAGTAATCATATCCCAAAGGGTATGCTCGGCCAAGGTGCAATAGTTCTATAGAATGTGAGCATCGAATTAGGAGGGACACTACGTATACACGTGTTGCTTTTCTAGCAAGAGCAGGAGCATACCTTTGTAGATATCAATCACCTCCCTTCTCAAAGCAGGATTCGTAGCAGCCATCACGAATGATGATCAACAGGATAGAATGCCGAACAAACCAATTATTATCCTACAGATATCCTGAGGCGTCATGGGATAGGTTGTAATTGTTGATGTACAATTCGAGAGGAAGCCTAGAAGCCGAGCTTTTATGGAATCAAAAACAGACATGCAATCAAGGTCTCAAATCAATCTTAACCATTCCACTGGGAAAGTCAATGATGAGATCAAGTGTGGAGCTTGAACTTTAAATCAAGCTCCGCTCCCTCGGTTGTTGGTCCCATGCGGCCGCTTCGGCCCGAGATAAAGCTCCCCTCCAAGACAACTTCACCTCCTCTCCTCTAGCTCTACCTTTTGGCAAATAAACAAGATGAAAGTCCGACTTCCCCCTCGTCCAACCACATCCCTATACTCCGAATTCCTCCAAGCGTTGCCGAGATCCCAATTGCTATCTCGAAGCCGAGCTCTATCCTCCTCTCCTCGCCATTACTCCACAAACAAAACCACCCAATCAAACAATAATGCAAGATGGCTTTCGGATATCAAGGCAAGGATAGGCAAATGTATAATGTTTGGCATGGATGCGAAGCAGACGAACGAAGCGGCTGCTTTGTGCAAGATTCTAGGTGAAGAATGGAGGGATTTGGTTGCGGGACGGGAGGGTTTCTTGGTGGAGAGGAAGAGGGCGGGGTTGTTGCGACAGGGAGTAGTTTGGGGGGAGATGGACTCAATGGTTGTTCATACCCTCTCGCACACTTCGACGCCATTGCTGGGCGAGTTGAAGAGCTTTGGATATTTTTCCAGAACTTCGGGATTGTGGGGGCAATAGGAAACTAAATAGGATAGAGCTAACGGCAGACAGGGTCATGTCAATAACGTTACATACGTACGGTACGCGGAGAGCGCGAGGATCAATTGGGCATATAATTACGCTTTGCATGTTGATCCGGACAATAGGGAACGGTGGAGTGAGCTTTGGACACCGAGAGGGGATGGATTGATTCTCAGATCAATAAGGACGGATTACAAATTCGTGAGTTCATAGCAGATGCCCCATAGTTATTCAAGTATATACCCAGAGGGAGATTATGCTAATACCACATAGCCAATGACATGGCCAGACTCCATTTCCGTCTTCCACAAACTCTCCCACCGCCCGTTACCCACCGACTCTCATTTTATACTCCACGCCATGATTCTCTCCGAGCTACATCAGCGTCCAGCAGCCCGATGCGTAGAAGATATCGTCACGTACGATTATAAAGCGGGAAAGAAGGTGGAGCTAAGACCATTTATGATGAAGGCGTTTGAGAATACTTGGAAGGAGCAAGAAGACGTGAAGAAGAGAGTTGAGGCTAGGATACGTGATATTGAGAATAGAGTTGCGAGTATTGAAGCTGCGACTTGGAATAAGGTGGGCGCTATTGAGGATATGGGGAGTGGAACATAGAGTATTTAGAGGAATGGTAGATGTTCGTGCACTTGCAATTGGCGTTAAAGGTATGTTGGATATCCTAGAACTCAAACCATTTTTGAAATTCAATCCAGTTCTGAGAACGCATAATCAGTAATGCTCCTTCCGAATATAGATGAAGCAGTGCTCACTAACGCTAGTAGCATCCGTGCCACAGTCCCTCCTGTAGGTACAAGCGCGATAGACGGCATGACTAGAAGAGCTAGCACTAGAACCAACTTCAATGATCTTCTTCCCTAGTGGCTATAGATATATCTTCGTTGAAATGTGATTATTGCTAGATTTGTAGCTGATAAAAACCAGGCGACAAAGACAACTATGCCCCAATGGAATATGAATGGACCGCAATCAAGTTGGCTGTAGGGCCCGAGGCCCTTAACAGAAGACTTCAAAAAGTCTCATCTGAAGACCTCAGAAAGAGCATACAAGCACTTAAATCGACATGCGATTAGCGACTGGCCCTATGGCATTGGATATCGCTCAGTGTCAGAATCAATTTGTAGATCATCTAGGGAAGTATTGATAATCGACCCGATTAAGTAACGCAAAATGAGTCTGAGAAGAATGACATACGCCGTTCCAACAAAACCAACAAGGAACTGGCCTACTTCAGCGACCGTAGTGCATGGGGAATTGGTACTTACCCTGATTATTGGGATATCAGAGTTTGGCTGCAGGGCTGGTGGACATCATCACCATCGATGGAGGAACAATCCGGCGCGACACAAGCCATGCTGATGGTCTTGATTTCATCTTACCTCTCCGGTATTGTATTTGTCAATGGCTGATCGAACTAGCTTTTGGTGAAGAAAGATAAGCTCTTTCTCGTGATGAAATTTGTAGAAGGAAAACGAAGAAAAGCAACACTGCACAACTCTGTTGAGGACATAGTGCCGATAGTGAGATAAGTGCTAAACCTATAGTTCTGCCTGCGATAGTATCTCGGCCTGCTAGCTAGTCCCGGTTGCAGAAGTGAAGTTGGGTCTTCATGATTGCCAGCGGAGGGGAACATATCTGAGATGTGAAGTATTATTGGGTCACATGGAAGAGGCGATTCTGCTGCACGAAGTTACAGCGCCGGGTTCGAGAGATGCCTCTTCATTCGCAATCCATCGTCCTAGTTTCAATCATTTCTTGTCAGTACTTCAAACTTGAGAAGTTATTATTGTCTCCCATTTACTTCGTACTCTTCTGAAGTTCTGATGTCTGGTGTTCGCACGGTCCGCTATTTTTAGGCCCTTTCAGCCGCGTGGCGTGCACTGCCTCCTCCTATTCCGACTCCACGGGTAGAAACTTCATATAAAGTGCATTCTTGCAGCTTTCAATTTATTCGCATCTTGATTCGTCGCATATTTCTCATCGTCATGCCTCTTACGTCTGCAATAAAGTAGTCGAGTGATTGCCGCGGCTTAAATTTGCTTATGTTCTCCACGACTTGTGAGCTTATTTTTCCCGATCGCTTTATCCGCGTGGGCTCGTGCGGTGCATGAATAGCGAATGTGGCTTGCGGTCGCTATTATTGATTGCTGTGATTGAAATGAAGCTTTTGTGACCCGTCGTGATGAGGATGAGTGTAGTCTCAATGCGTTAAGCCTGTCCGACCTCCGGTAGTACTGAGGTCTTGGAAAGTCTTTGCGGGGAGCGCATTGGGTACTGATCGATGGGTTCATGCAAAATGAGATGATTTTCTGGGGAAAGATCGCGAGGGATACGAGGGATCAGCGGCAGGACGAGAGCTTTGATGCAAGGTGCACGAGTTGTCACTCGAGGTTGATGAGGTTTGAAGATGTATAAAGTAGCTTGTCTTCTTGCTCATTCTTGGTCTGGTGCTCTTCCTCTCAATTGCAAGTGCGAGAGAAGTTATTGCATTCATCATTCAAAATGAAGACCATCGTTATATTCACACTATCCATCCTCAGTTTTACAGCTGCAACCCCAGTTGCCATGCCTCTCGAGGTAGTTAGTGAGCGCCATTGGAATCCATCTTGCCCGCCCAATGGCACTCTCCCAGGAGACTACATCTCGCCCTCCCTCATCGTTCCCGTTTCTGCCAAGTAAGCATTCCCTTTCCTCGCACTAATCAACAAATACTAATACCTCCAAAGTCTCCCAAACATCGCCTTTGGACCCACCTCTTTTCCTCTCATAACCCCCAACGACTTCTGCAGCATCTTCAACCTCGTCGTTCCCGCATCCGCAGTGGGTAAAACCTGCACCCTGGAATTCCTTTTCCCCTCACATTCCCAAACATTCGCTCCCTTCGTCTATTCTGGCGGCGGCCACTTCACCTTCACTGGCTACGCATTCGGATCAGGAGCCACACCCCAGACAACGTACAATCAACAGCCACCTGCGGGACCAAGCCCACCGCAACCGCCTGCTGTGTTGCAACCGGGAAATGCATATACAATTAACGTTGGCGGTTGTGCTATTGAGGAGGGAGTGAGTGGGTTGGAGGTTAGTGGGTTGCTTTGTAGTACTGATACCTTTTTTGCGTTTGAGCAGCGTAGTCATGAGGGATGTCCGATTGGGTTCTTTGTCGGGATTAGTTGAATAAAATGGAGTAGATGGGGCGTTCCAAGGAAGCATGAATGTCATGATACTTTAATGAATTAGAACTGAATGTCTTGTTCCATTCATCGAGGTTTAGATTAGAGTATTTGAGTTCCTAGGTGCAGGTCCTATGAGCATAAATCATGCAAAGATTTGAATTGTACCTTGCATTTTTGAGAACACTTAGTTGTGGTTGGTCTGGTCCAAGTACATATCAATTTTCCTCGCCAAAGCCACTCAGCTTCAAATACTGAGGGACTGGTTGACAATAAGCGAGTATTATGCCCCAAGTTCATTCCAGAGGCAAAGAGAGCTACAAAAAGTACGCGAGAAGGACCCAAATCAATGGCGGTTTAGTGAAGACAAATAGAAAAGGCAATCAATAGAGGTAGGGAAATGATGAGAATGATGACGACGACGGTAGCGATGAGATTCGAACGGAGCGTTGAGACAATGTTGCATTGAATAAGAGGGCTTGAACAGGTAGGTGATATTTTAAGTAGACGGTGAGTTCAATAATCTGGTAAGCATTTCTTGACCGACTCGTCGGCTGAGAGCAATAGATGAGAGTATAGAGCTTCGCTCTGCTAGGAACATTGCCATGAATTTATACTACTCTGCTTCTGCATTTCTAAGACTCTCGACTGATATAATAATATGCTTAGCACATTTCGAACCTTTCGAGGCAGGTTGGTAGAACTTTCTGGTTGAAGTCCACTCGATAAATCTGACTACATCACGTGACCGTGAAACACGGGTATTCCGGCTGTGCTCACTCGAGACTTCTTGAAGTTCTAGACGTAATAACTCGGTATCTGCCTTTTCAAACGACGTATCAGAACTTTCTGACATGCAAGATCCTTCATCGAGCTGTGCGCTGGACAAATAAGGATGAACCTCGTTTTTAGCGTCTTTCTCTCCACCACTTGTCACCGCCATTGCGTCTTGTTTCTCTTGCCGGGCGTTGCGGTGAGTCGATGATTCAGCCATTCATCTGTCAGTGTTTCATCTACTCGCCAGAACCTGTCGTATGCTGACTGCCACTCGTGTGCCATTATTCATTGCTCGTTCTTCTATTCGATCCGATGCCGCCGGTATCCTCGGCTTCAACGATGCGATGATGCGGGGGAGGAGAGGAGTGACTGTCAGTGCAAACGAAACAACGAACACCGAGATCGACAACTTCGTTCGTCAACACAACGTCAAGAAAAATAGAGCCAGCTGTGTCACCGGCGAAAAGGGGAAAGTAAACATGCGATGTCGTCTGGCTTTCGTCCACTGAGATGGTTGCCCGCACCTCCATCACCGGGACTCAGTGCAATGAAGGCTTTTCTCAAGTGCCGACGGCTTCGGAAATGCAGGGTGGTGGGTGCTGAGCTGTCGAATCTACGGGCAAGCTCAATGACAGGGGAGAGAACTTTTTCAACTTCCCTCCGCACACAAGAGTGGGAAACATTGCACAGGGCGTAACCCGACCCCGACGCCGCAACGAAGACGCAACCTGCTCCTGGTGCTTATCTCTGGATATGAGATAACGATCGACGATGCAACCTTATTGGGAATGAGGAGACGGCGCGGTACTATCACCGGGCCTGATGAAATAATAGAGTGCGGAAAATCTCTTCTTCCTTGCGACTGAAGGAGCGAATGTCACACACCAACTCGCTAACCCTGAGTGGGCAGGTTCATGCGGCGTGCAATAATCTCGTCAATCGTGCATATGAATATGAGGCAATCGTTATATGTTTCGGTGTGGATTCAGAAGGCATTCCTGCTGATGTTTGTAGACTAACGAGGTATCTATGCATGGTTCCATAGTGGGCCGCGTTCTGATTTGAGGCCGGCGTCCTTTAGGATATATACTAGACATATACTGGACTGTTGCTATTAGAACCATTTATTTCTCGGTCGGTCAGAGTTGACCGAGGAACGAGGAACCCGCATTTCACACTGAAGCTCGAGGAGACAGGAAAGGGAAAGCGGCCGATCAGTTGTTTTTGGGAGGACCTGAGCTTCTCATGCATGGAACATAAGAAGACTAGATAAAGAAAAGAAAAGGGGAAAAACAGCTGATGATGGAAGAAGTTCAACTGAGGGTTTTTGAGTCAACGTCCGTCACAGCATGGCGACTCATCTGGATCGCCGACCCCGCAAAGCTTCGTAACAACCTTGCATTGCATCTCGAAAGAACACTGTGATGTTGGACCCTGGAGGCTGCAATAGTTGTTGACAGATCCGATATGTGCGCTGCCCTTGTCGGTCCCCGCCCACTGCCAACTGCCTGCCTCCGGTCGGAAGATTTCTCGCGGCCATGACGAGCGCATGAGTCTGGATGCGGTGCGCAGAGCGGCATAGGAACACGGGAACACATGCAATCTCGTGCAGCAAAGCCTTGGAGTCGCGGGCGGGTGGCTTGGGTGGATTCGCAGAAAATTGGGCGCAATGAGAAGTTAATCGAGGAATCGAGTCTCCATCCTACAGGCCGAGTAGTCGAACGATCTCTGTGTTGGCGGCGGCGGCGGTGCCGTTGAAACTCGATCCTTGAAGTTGGGGTCCGCTTGGGTGTTCGCTGGCATGAAATCTCCATAACCTTCCTCCTGCAAAATAATACGGTAACTCAGCCGCGGCTACTCCATTTCGGGCCTGTGGCCTGTGCCAAACTCGACTACCGTAGTCTCCAAAACAAGCTGCACCTACACTGCAAACCTTCAACTTTCCTTCTTTCGTCCTACAGTACACAATCTACACCCACGGCTCGACAGCAATTTCTCGGATGAGGACATTACGACCGCATACGATTATTACCGACGGTCGACTGCTCGAAATCCCTCGACGGCACGTCCAGAGGGAGGCCCTGGAAGATTTCTCCAGGCTGAGGTCCGCGCAAAGGCTTCCATTTAGCTGGCTCGGAAGTCGCTCTGGGTCAGCATAATCGCATGCCTCGCGGACCGACCACGAGCAAGCGACAGCAGGGTGCTGCAAATCAACGAGATACCAGGCACGAGAATGGCCTTGTAGGTCCGGGCAAACGGGTACAGAAGCAGAAGAGTAATGGTCATCTCAATGGGCACGCCAAACCTCCTGACAGCAACTCGTCAACTCCACCTCTTCCTGGGACTCCTCCACTCTCGAATGGACATGCGCGACATCCAGCCCCTGGAGAGCACACAACTGATCCCAAGTCGGTAGGAGAGGTTTTGAGGAGGACGTCCCTTAGCGGCTACTCGGATTCTTCCGCGTCAGAGGTCTACCAGAACCTGCCCGGAACTGCCGCAATGCAGGAGAACCACCGTCAAATCGATGTCAGCGCTGTGAAGAACCCCTCAGTACATCGAGACTCGATCAATCTCGTCTTGACGGTCCTTCAATCATGTCCTCTGCGCGACACGCTTGCCATCCTCATCGTCCTGCTCCAGGTCCCGCCCACCTTTCTTTCGATCGTCCACCTCCTCTTTGCAACTTTGACCTTCGTCCCTCCTTCAACTACGACTACGTCTGGCTTGAGCTTCACGGATATCCTCCAGGGAACTTTGGGTACACCGTCTGTTGGTACAATCTTTCTCATCGATATGGTTGTCCTGCTGGTATGGTTGTTCTTATGGAGCCCACTGCAGGATATCGCGTTGGATCTAGCGCAGACTGTTATTGCATTAACGCTGGGAGGAGGCACGAGTGGGAAGGAAGCTGGGACGAAGAACGTTTTGTGGTGCTTTGGTGTCATTTGGATATCTCATGTTGTCAGAAGTGGCAATGTCAAGCAAGGTGGTCTACGAGCGATCATAGAGTCAAACCTTGGGTCGCCGGATCCCGATGATCCTCTGGAACCGAGTTCTCCAAATGGGAACAAGAGGCATGGTTTGATTCGCAGCATTTTAGCAATTCATATTCTTACGCAGGGAGTTGTTCGATATATAAGGGATTGGTATGTGAGAAGGGAGAGAAGAGACCATTCAGCATCGATAGGGGATCCGGAAGCCGGCAAGACGACAGCCGATGCTAGCGATTCGACGGTGACGACGACAGGTGCCGAAACCGATACCTCGACGTCTCTAGCACAAGGTACGGCGGCAACATCGAAGAAAAAGAAGAAGCACAGCGCGCAAGTTCGCATACGACAGCCTCTCTGGGCTGCACTAGCGAGCACAAAAATAGTTATGGTAAAAGAGTATGAAACATCACACACAGCGGCCGAGTCAGCGGGCACAAACGCGACAGACATGAACAATCTTGGAAATGCACCCTTCAACTCTGAGGCAGACCGGATCTGGATAACTTATGTTGGGTCCGACGAGGTTTACTTCAGTACCAGTTTTTTCCCCGTTTATACACCACAGCCGACGGAGGAGAGGAGGAGTGAGGGAGTTGACAGGACGAAGCCGTTCTATGTGAGGGTCAATCGGACGATATGGCAGCCTACACGGATTAATGTTATTAACGATCCAGCCTCTCCATCAGGTCAAGACATGAGATGGAATGGCGAGATCTTCGGACTTGCGCCCACGTCTAACTACCAGTGTGATTTTCACAGTACGATGGACGATTCTGTCATCTTTTCTACCAGCGTCCGAACCTTGCAGTCTCTCACTACTGACTTAGCAATCTCACCAAACCCTCAAATCACTGGCCGCCCGGGCTCTCCCATTACCACCCTCAAGACATCCATTGCCACTGCTGACCTCAAGCTGGCCGAAGAGCGGAATCGTCAGAAGCGTGAGAGGCGAGAACAGCAGAAAAAGCTTGGTGCCTTGAAGAAGGAGATTGACAGGCTTACTAGCGGCATCGCTTCGACTGGTGGCAATGATGACAAGTTGAAGCAGAAAGCTCAACAAAGCCAGTTGCACATGAAGCAAGCAGAGGACGCAACTGCTGCGCTTGAGTCACAGATCGAGAGCCTTGAAGCCGTACCTACTGATGACACTTCTCTCTACTCGGATTCGAAAACACATGTTCAATCTGAACGCGACCAGCACAAGAGACTTCTTGCTGAATTCAATGCTGCGAAGCAAAAAGCCGAACGAGATCTCCAAAATCACAAGAATGAGCTCACAAGCATCCAGCAAAAGTGCGAAAGCAAACAAGCCCGTGTTTCTCAGCTAAATAGCAAGCACGAAAGCCTCACCGATGCAAATGCTAAGGGCCTCGATGAAGTCCAACGCAAGGAATCGGAGCGGGAAGCCAAGCGAATCCAGCGAGACAATATCCGCAAATTCTACAACGAGCGTCTTCAGGCCAAACTCACGGAGATCAACGAAGGCAATATAGCTCTTGCGGCACTCGACTCGGCTATTGAGACCGTGCAACAACACATTGCAGAGAAGGAGGCGTATATGCAGAGCCCTTCTGCTAGCAATCAGAATCTGAGTGTTGGTTTTGGTTCTGATATCATCGCTGAGGGTGTCTCGAGTAGCTATCCTTGGAATCCCGTTCCTGCTACATCAGGTTCATATTTTGCAAGTCCTTATGCGCCAATGATGAGCCTTGTAGGCCCTTCTAACTCGCCACATGGAAGCAGGACTCGGGGAAGAAGTTCCAGTATGCTGAGCAATGTCTCTGGATTTACGCAAAGTGATGACGGCAATGGTCCTGGCCCTATCGGTCCCGGGAAAGGTCTTGTATGGGAAGATGCTCGTGAAGAGAGGAAAGGTAGCAGCGGCAGCGGCAGTGGTAGTGGCAGTAAGGCTGGTAGTGTGAGCGATCCCAGAAGTCCTGTCATGGGAAACGTGAAGATTGTCAAGCGGTAAAAGGGTGTTTGTTCTATCTGCAGATGAAAACGCAATGTGATGTGTTTATTACTCCTACTTTGAGCCGTGCTTGAAATATGAAGTCCGCCCCAAGGTGATTGTTGTGAAGTGAGGTACTGAAAGCCTATCTTTGAGCATATGGAGTACTGAAGGAGGAAATGATATTCATTGACCCACGGACTCGAGCTCTGCAGGGCTATGACAGCTGAAGGGGATGAAGATTTTGAATATTCGTACCAGCCTGTAGTTGTAAAATCGCCATCGACTCTCGAGACTTCTATAGAGAAGAATTGAAAGGATGTGAATGAAGCCAAGCGGTGCTGCAGGCCAACTCACCGGCCGAATTATCCAAATGAAATGGGTCTTCCCTATCTGATGAGAACTGAAAGTAGCTTCTATCAACTCGTTCCGTCCCGAAGACTGATCTACCTCTAGGATGCAAATTAAATAGCAAGGTAGACCATGCCTTTGTTGCATGTCGAAACCTTTCAGCCCCCAAAGAAAAAGGGTCGAGGAACGAGGAGGTTGTGATGACCCCCTGTCAGTTGTGCACGTCTCGCTTCGCGGGCCGAGCGGATCTCGAAACGCGCTTGCTTAATTGGTTTTGGCACGTCGCGTCTCAACGCGTCGTACTCAACTTCTAGGCTCCGCAACTATTTTCAACAACGACAATTCTCTCAACAATGATCAGACAAGACTTCTCCCGCATTGATCCGAAGAGGAGAACAGGTCTGGATTATAGGAAGAAACAATTCGCAACGCCGACGTACCAGAATTTGGAGTATAAGTATAGGTTGAATTTCTATATTACGCCTCCCACCGCGGATATCACACTCGAGCAATTCGAGCAATGGGCCATTGATCGTCTACGAGGTATGCTGTGTGGATAATTGACGAGTATCAGAGCTGACGTAACCAGTTCTGGCCGAACTCGAAGCATGTTCATTCAGGAACAAATCCCCCGCGGAAACAGCAGAGCACATGAAGCCTCTCCTCCAAAAATACCTCCCTCTTGCATCCTCAAGCTCTGCATCTTCCGCTCTTCAAGCTGAGCGACAGAAAGACCATTACAGCCACTTCATACTCCGACTCGCGTTCGCATCAACAGAAGATCTGCGAAGGCGATTCTCGCGCGTCGAGTCCATGCTGTTCCGTCTGCGATTCCAAGCCGACGACCTGCGAGAACGACAGGCATTTGTCGAGAGTATGAACCTAGATTGGGTGACTGTAAACAACGAGGAGAGAGCACAGTATGCGCCGCAGTTACAGGCAGCGGGTGGTGGGTTTCCGAAGAATATTGAAGATGAGAGCTACTTCAAGGTTGATTGGGAGAGGGTGCCTGAGTTGGTGGAGAATAGAAGGGTATTTTTGAAAGCGGGAATGGCGTATGTTCCGGGTAGAGACCAGCTTTCTATGGTGGTTGCGGAGTTCACGAGTCGGTTGGATAAAGCTCTCGAGGTTTGCGCGTTCATGCTCCGATTGAAGACCGTGCTAATGTCTCCAGCTTACCTCTCGTGCACTACCCCGCCTCGATGAAGATGACAGACTCACGCCAATACTCAATCACCTCTCCCAGAACTTTACCACCCCAGATGCAAACTATTCTACTTCTGCGACTGCTCTACCAGGAGCTGATATCTCAGCACGGAATGTCGACGCTCTTTCTGCCTCCTTCCCTCTTTGCATGCAACATCTCCACCGATCGCTCCGTCGTGACGCACATCTGAAGCATTACGGACGTCTGCAATATACACTCTTCTTGAAGGGGATTGGTCTCAATTTGGAAGAGTGCTTGGTGTTCTGGCGGTCATCATTTAGCAAGATCACGGACGATGTCTTTAACAAGGAATATAGATACAATGTGCGGCACGCATATGGCGATGTCGGTGGCGATTCCAACAGGAGAGGAAATGGATATAGTCCGTTTTCATGTCAGAAGATATTGACAGAACATCCTCCTGGTCCAGGAGAAGCACATGGATGCCCGTATAGACATTTTAGTGTGGAAAACCTAACAGCCCTGTTGCAGCAAGTTGGAGTTAAGGATCATGAGGTGCTGAGGGGTGTCAAGGAGGACAAGGAGAAGACGAAATACCATTTGGCTTGTAATAGGCATGTCTTGAGTTGAGTTTTCCAGTATAGATTTCGTGCTGACGTTGAGACAGGGTTTTTGACTACGTTCATAAGCAGGAGATCAAGAAAGTTAAGGATGACGGGACGTGGACAAGTGCACAATTAGAGACACTTGTCCATCCAAACGAGTACTTCAAGAGGAGTTACTTGCTGAAGAACCTTGGAAAGAACCCCGCAGATGAGGACAAAGAGAAAGAGGAGCCAGATGTAGCGATGGAAGATTGATTGTTGTCGAAATAGGTTTAACTGGGAAGGGAGGAATGGAATGGAATTGGATCATGGCTTGGCATTGGGCGTCAGGGGTCTTGTGGAATGGAATGAATAATGATGTATGGGATTATGGAGTCCTATCCCGCCATCTGAACAAATGGAACATTAGGAACACTGGACGCACTTACCAAGACTCCTTCGACCTGGAATTTCACCTACGTAATATGTCCAACTGCGAAAATAAAACTGCACGAGTGTGCCAACGGATCGAGTGCAATGAGTGAGGGCTCCTAGTACTGCCAGTACCTTCCTACACTGAACTAGTGCACGTAGAAATACAGCCAGCAAATAATAGCGAGACAAAAAGAAGCCACGACGACATAAAATCGTGTTGGAACGGTAGAAGACTTGGCAGCAGTGCTTATGTGCGATAGCAAGTAGGTGACGAAGTGGATATCATAGAAGTGGGTAATATACCTGTTGGCTATGTACGAAATTCCTGACAGGATCTTGGATGCTTGGTTGCTTGCTTCATTAGTGCACAGTATCTCCGGGGAGGATTTCTGTCAATTTAAATGGACTTCTCCTGGTGGAAATAGCCGGATGACTTGGCGGGGATTCGGAGGACAAGCTGACGAAGCAGTTTTCAAGGAACGCAAGAAATGTAGGGCCTCGGCCGTATATCCCTTCCCCTTGTATCTTTCCATCATTCTGCTAATGGAATACTGTCGTAGTCGGCTATCGGATTGAAGTACCGACAGGAGTGGAGCAATTTATGGGGTTCTAGGCGAGCTGCAAGGGGAGTGGCAACCCGATTGGATCATTTAATTTCCGTTTTGGTCCAAGCCTACTCATTTTCACTTCCTTGTATTCCCATGGTTGCTGTATTGCTCAACTTCAGTACGATTGATAATACACTCGCATATGTAAACACGATTGGGTAAATGATTTGCTGCCTACGATAGTCACGAGGTGTAGACGTGTGGTTAGTTAGTAGCATTCTGCAATTTCAAAGATATAAAGACCTCTAGAAGAACTCGAAATTATGGACAGACTACAAGTAACTCGTTCGAGATGGTGGCAACCAGTTTATTCTATGTGGCATCCATCTGTCTTCAACTTCTTGTTCGCAATACCTACGCACAATGCAGCTTGGCAACAGAAGACTACGAATGGCCTTCCCAATATGTTCGTAGCGGCCTCTCAACCATTCGCGTTCTCGTCCAAGGCTCTGGCCCAACAGTGGTGATTCTCCCATCCTACGGCCGTGACGGTGGTGACGACTACAACTTCTTTACCTCAAGTCTCGTCTCAGCCGGCTTTCTCGTCCTACGCCCACAACCAAGAGGAGCACTCGGTTCAACTGGTCCCATGACAAACGTTACCATGAATGATCTTGCCGCCGATGTTGCCCAAGTAATCGATAACCTTGGCGGCGGTCAAGCTCTCGTCATCGGCCACGCATTCGGAACCTTCGTCGCTAAAGTCGTAGCACTGAATTACCCTGACAAAGCTCCCGCAATCATCACTATCGCTCCTGGGGGACAGCAAATCCCAGACAACATTGCCGGCCAGCCGTTCATAGCCGGGAACGAAACTCTTCCCATCCCAGAACGTCTCGCCTCCCTTGAGCTCGCGTTCTTCGCGTCGAACCACGACGCACATATTTGGCTGGATGGCTGGTATCTGGACGTGCTAGCCATGGAGCATGCTGCCGTTGAAGCTTTTGGGAGCTTGATTCCGTATTGGGCTGGAGCAAACACTACCCAAATTCTAGAGATCATTCCGGCTGATGATCCGTTCCAGCCGACAGACCAGTGGAATACAACGACAGATCTGTATCCGGACCGAGCAACGAGTGCGATCATTCAGGATGCGAGCCACGCCTTATTTCCAGAGCAGGGGCAGGCGGTTGTGGATACAGTGTTACCTTGGTTGAAGGCGCAGAGTTCGAAATTGGGTTGAGTGTTAAAAGATATTGTGGAAGTTAGGAAGCAAGGTGCTGTGGGGCATGGGCCGAAAGCTTGCAAATTTGTCGACGTCTACGTAATTCCGTGCATGTAGTCTGTTCCTGTTGTTAGATAAAAAGTGAGGGAATAATTTCGATCGACTTTGCTCACTCTGGCTCTGATATTGACCATCAGTACATTTCCCATATCTGTATCTTTGAGAAATACCCATGAAGCAGACGCACAAGTATAGATATTCGAGCTATCTTAAATGCAATTAGCGAAGTCTATTCGATAATGAGTATCACTGCTAGTGTATTACGAGAAGTCCGGGTCTCTCTAATTTGTGACATCTTCTATCTAGGCACTATTGGAGTCTGTTGTACGTGGTCACCCTTGTTATAGTTTGTCTCTGTCTATAGTAGAGAGATCATCGCTTTGCTCGCCTTCCGCAGATTTAGCTAGTAAATGGCCAATGCTCGTTGCCTAATCCATAAAGCCAGGTGCTCTTGATGGGCTCGAGGAGTGTACCCTGCAAGGCTGCCACCCTTTGCTACTATGTTGGAGCTTCCAGCAAAGTGTTTGTTGATGTGGTCTGCAACCAGGTTCTACGCATTCTCAACATTCGCGGATGAGATGGGTGCGAAATAGATTTTGTATTTTAAGAGCTTTATAAGTTAAAGTACTTGATCCGAAGAAAAGGGGTTTTCCATCACTAAGTTATTCATGCAGAGGGTCCAATCATTTCCATCTGCTGATCGAGTTTCATAGTCCAACCATGATTGAATGAATTTGCTGCTGTCATGCGAACTAGTAACATCGTTGCTTCTGTTCGTATCAAACCCATTGTTCATATCCCACGTGCCTTATGTGTTTACTAGAACTAGCCCAGAAAACACAACATGAGGTTCAGAGTTTGGTAACGAAGCATTGTCGCTAGTGCTGTTAAATGAAGAAACCCCTGAAGGAACGCCCAATTCGTTACCGCCATAACCAGAATCGGATCGCTCGCTGCGATCTGGAGCTTTCGCGGTGGTGTTACCTTGGAGGTCAGAAACCTCCCAGCCAGATCGTAAATAGATCTCGTCAGCAGTTGCAGCAGCAGTAACATCAGTTAGCGCACCTTCAAGAGATCTTATAGCCTTGGAATTACCTTTATGGCCTACTAAGAGTCTATGGCCATGGTTTTCATCTCCTTTGACGCAACACCTAAACGCTCATTTGAACGCATTGCACCCTTCTTCTTCCAGCCTCCTCTAATTCATTATCGGTAGCTCGAGAATCCGCGATCTTGGCAGTCTCGGATGATAGTCATCAATTAGTTTCTAATACACTCTTCCGCTTAGAGCGCGGCACGGGTATGTATGGGTACCCATTGGCTAAAAAAAAACTACTTATAAGTGAGTAGAGTAATGGGTACAAATTTAAAAAGCCTACCCGCCGTATCCCTAAGTACTCTTTTAGTGCTCGGCACGTTCACTTTTATTATATATAAACTTAATTAAGTTAGATAATCTTTTCATTTAGCTAAATAACTTTTTAATCGAAAATAGTTAAATAATATTTGCTTTACTAAAGTTAGTTTGGCTAATTAAAAAGCTTTTATTTTACGCAATAGAGTAACTCGCGAGTACTTTAAGCAGTTTAAAAGCTACCTTACTCGATTTACTAATTTTTGAAAAGTTGCTATTACCCGACCCATAAACACCCACCCATATAGTTACCCTCGATTAGCTGCTACCCGTGCCGCGCTCCAGAAGCCAAGTTCGATTTGCTGAGAAAAGAGGGGATAGTTATACACAGCACCGCAAACTGAGATCACACTAGGAGAACTGCAAGTGCTTAGCTATCTAACAAATTTGTTAACAGGGTCAGACCACAAAGCTGGTTAGTTGACATTTTGAGAGCACATGTTTGGACACGAGTATTCTAGCCACCTGTGCTGGTTAGGAGGCCATGAAAGAAGAGAAGTGCACAGATGAAAGACTTGGTCAAAGACTCTCCATTGCTTGCAGGACTTGACTATTGATTGCTTATATCTTCACATTCTCATTTTCTCGTTGCCAACAATTGCACGACAGAATATACGATCTCAACAGGCTTATCATTTCCTCCAATTGCGTCCTCGACCTCTGCCCAGAATCCTTTCACATCTTCCTCAGGAACATTTTCGAGAAGGCTAATGAAAAATCCCTGCAGCCATTTCAGATCTTTCGCATCGGTCCACCCTTGGTCTTCCTCAGCTTCTAACAAATCGTCTTTTCCCACCTTGCTATCGAACGGTATCGTGTATTTCAAGCTCATGCGGAACGGCTCCTTCTTCCCACCCGTGTTGATTAATATCCTCTTCGCCCCTGGTTTCCAATACTCGGTCGAAAACGGCACAATATCGAAGGCTGAATCTGCGGTTTTCAAGGCACGTGAAGGAATGCCACCCGTGTCAACCAGCTTCTTTGTCCAAATATCATAGACCTTGTCCAGCGCCTCCTGAGCGCTTGGATTTTTGGAAAGCAACGGGGGGGTGTAGAAACTGATTGCTACTGTGCCATCACTCTTCAACTGTCGAGCAAATGACTCCATAGCGGCTTCAACATCCGTCCAATGTATCGCCTGAGCTATAACAAGCAAATCAACAGTTCCATCTTGCACTGAGCTTTTCTCTGCACCTTCTTGCAAGAAAGTGAACTGCGACTTCGGCAGTCCGAATCCGGTGGTCAGGCGATCGCAAGCAATATCCACATAGGTGTCATTTGGATCCGAAACATATACGTGTCCGAACTTGCTGGCGAGTTCTTGGGCCACGATTCCAGGACCTGTTCCAACGTCGTGGGCAACATCCCAAGCGTTGCCGTGCTCAGCATGATATTTGTAAATGCGCTCATAGAATGATTTGGGGTAGAGTGGTCGGTATTGGATGTATTCATCCCAGCTGAAGTTGGGAGCTGCAAAGCCGGGCTTCTGAGGCTTGTCTTCGGGTGCCATGTTGATCGATTGCGAGTGCTCGAGGAATAGTTAAGAAATGTCTTCCATTGATCGATAATTCTCAGGTCGTTTTAATCCAGCGTTAGCGTCATTTATAGATGTCTGAGAGCAAGCCGCGAAGTCGTTGCTGACAACGCTAATATGAAAAGAGGAAAGAAAGTCGGTTTCGTATTCAATTAGCGAATCACCTCGAGTGGCTAAATAGGGGCCGCGCTTAAGTTTTGGATTTTCGAGGTGAGCATGCCTCCGCTTTACGGAGAATAGCCTAGTGCATTCCTCATACTCTAACTCTAGATCATGGAAATCTCTGACGACGAGTCCCTGTTTGCCTGGGAAGATGAACTTTGTCGAGTCCGGCGGTCTTCTCGCCCCATCTCCAGGGTCACTCAGCTATGCATACGAGATCAAATCTCTAGATCCATATGAATACAACGACTTGCATAGTCTATGACGAACAAGGATCTCGAAATGGCGCTCCATCGTATAGAGCCTGACACTTCATATCTCGTCCAAGAGATACATCCACTTGTTGGATCGCACTACTCAATTGCACACGCAAGAAACGAGCACTGCGTTCTGCCCGTTTTACTAGTGCACAATGAAGTTAGAACTAAGAATCATCAACGCGTGCAATGCGATGTACTACCGTCTCGCTGATGCGCCATCATGGTCATAGTGTTGGACACATGGAAGAAAATGACAAAGTCATCCACATCAAGTAGTCACAATTACATACCTGCATAGCAAACCATCCATATGCATCCTGCCCTCTTTCTCGTGATTTGGTCTGTTTTGGAGTCTTGATATCAACAGCATATATCTCAAAATGCTGTGATGTGCCCCTCCCCGACCCCCTCCGAAAATGCGAACAACGAGAAGTAAGAAACGTTAGGCATTGTGTAAATGCTGAAAATAATTTAAACGAGCAACTAAAAGTAGACAAAGCACGCTATGCATGTTAGTTGGTCGTCGTTCACATACGACCAATCACGAGATATCAATAACAACATAGTCTAATGCAATGCGACCTACAAAGATCTCTGTTCCAATCGCTTATAGTACCGGCAGCCTAACCGGCAAACTGCTTACGCGGGCTACATATGGCTTATTGTAGGTGCGCACGAGATAATCAGACATACGGACGTACGTGCTACAACTTTTGAATACCAGAACTTGGATCACTAAACAGGTACTATTCTTTTAACAATTCAGTTATAAAAAGTAAGAGATGTCTCCTAGACACTTAAACAACAAAACAATTTCGCAAAAGTCAAATCGTCTTCCAGAGAGATGACTGCCACGCCCCCAATCGTCCAGTTCCTTTCTCGGAATAACTACGAGAAGCAGCACCTAGTCGCGCTCCCAAATGCACTTCCTCTTCCGGAATTAACCTCCTCTTCAATTAGAATCAAGACATCTATTCTCTCGTTGACCGCAAACAACTTGACCTATGCACGGATCGGGCACATCCTCAGAGTTTGGGACGTTCATCACTTGCCTTCCTCAATTATTCCTGCCGAGTATTCAGACTCCAAAACATTCGGCCGTATTCCAGCTTGGGGTTACGCCACCGTTATTGAAAGCAATGTTTCCGGAATCGAAGTAGGTGCGCAAGTTTTCGGATTACATCCCATTGGAACTCTTCCATTTGACATGGAAGTTCAAGTCAACCCGCAAATCCAAAGTCAATTCTTCGAGGTCAGCAAGGAACGAGAAAACGTGATGCCGCTCTACAACCAGTACATCTTCTACCCGCCAAATACTCAACGAACTTTGGAACAAAGGCAGAGTCAAGGACATGATGCTCTTTTTCAAGTTTTCTTCACAACAAGTTATCTGATTAATCGATTTGTCTTCCCATGGGTTCCTGCCGAATTTGTACACCCGGTGGCCGTTGAGGATAGCTGGACAGTCGAAAAGGGATCTATGGATGACAAGACGATCGTGCTTGTGTTTGCCGACAGTGGGAAAACCGCACTCGCACTGGCATACCTACTGAAAAATGGTCGTCCGGCTAGAAAGAAGCCACAGATGATATTTGGGATTGGTTCCAACGCATCCAGGAATTTCGTCAAGGGAACGGGATTATACGACAAAACGATGACCTACGACTCTGACTCAGGAGACTTGAATGTTGAGCTTGGCTTAACTTCAGAGTTGAAGGTGGTCGTTTGTGAGTTTGGATCTAGAGGAGATGCTGGCAATAGATGGGCCAACAAACTGCGCAAAATTCATGACAACGTCGTTCAATTGACCGTAGCAGGCGAGGTCGTTTCAGATAGTCCGGAGAAGGCGAGTGAGAAGTTCTTGGCTCGAACGAAAAGTGCCGCGACTGTGTTTAACGCCTCCGCTGCAAGAGTTCAAGCAATTGAAGTTCTTGGTGAGAAGAGGTATTTTGAAGAACTTCTCCAAGATTGGCTGTCATTTAAGGAACATGGGTTGGTGAAGGGACTGCACATGGTTTGGGGTGAAGGAATGGAGGAAGTTGGAAAAGGGTGGGACAAACTATGCAAGGGTGAGGTGCGATCAGATCAAGGATTGGTATTTTCATTGGATTGAAATATCAATTCAGCTACGTTGGAGGAGGTATGCTCAAGAGAATCAAAGTATGGCCAAAATAGGATTGCTCTGATAGACGTTAATAAACTTCGCATGAATTAAATAGAACACAATCCATTACTGACAAACACGTCAATTATTTCTTATAGGTTCATGGGATCGGAATATTTCAGCGCTTGTTCAGGTTCCGAAGGGAGCAACTGCCATTGGCTATTACTCCCCGAAAAGCGCACCACAGCAGCTAGCTTACGACTTCCGTAGACTCAGCCCCGCAACCTCAACAACTTCTCTCTGGCATTGTCTGCGCTTCCTCCCATTGAATGAATTCTTGTATAGTATCACGATGCGCTTCATTAATACGGAAAGCATGCTGCTCGAAGAGTATTTCGGGGACAGAATACCTCCATATGCCATACTTTCTCACTGTTGGGGCGATAAAGAAATCACCTTCCAGGACATTGGCAAATCTGGTGGTCAAATCGAGTCCGGATTTGGGAAAATCAACTATGCCTGTCGCCAAACTAGATCTGACGGATACGCATACACATGGGTGGATACATGCTGCATCGACAAAAGCAGTAGTGCCGAGCTATCGGAAGCGATCAATTCGATGTATAGCTGGTACACCGAAGCGACTGTCTGTTACGTGTACCTTGAGGATGTGACTGCTTCGGCCGATTGCGAGGAGACTTTCAGCCAATTCGAAAAGAGTAGGTGGTTTACAAGGGGATGGACTCTTCAGGAGCTTTTGGCTCCAAAACACGTCAACTTTTATGATAGAAATTGGAGCATGATCGGGACCAAGATCGAACTTTACAAGCTCCTCTCAAAGATTACCCAGATCCCGGAGCTTATTTTCCGGTACAGGTCACACCTGAAAAGTGTCGGTGTTGCACAACGAATGTCCTGGGCGGCAAAAAGGCAAACAACACGGACTGAAGACATGGCATATTGTCTACTTGGTTTATTCGATGTGAACATGCCGCTTTTATATGGTGAGGGAGAAAAGGCGTTTGTTCGATTGCAAGAGGAGATATTAAAGATTTCGGATGACCAGTCTCTTTTTGCGTGGGTTTCAGCCAACCTTGCTCCCAACTACGGAGTTCTAGCCAGGTCTCCGGCGGCTTTCCATTGCGCCAAAGATATTGTTCCAATCCCCAGCATGTCAGAGACCCACCTCTTCTCAATGACAAATAGAGGGTTGAGCATCCAACTTCCGTTGTTATTTCGTGGCAACGACGAAGTCATTGGTTTGCTCGACTGCCGTCCCAAGGGCGACTTTTCCACTGTTGTCGGCATCAGACTGCTGGAGACATCGAATCCCTCGGTCTTCGAAAGAGACCCACATGCAACGCTTGCGTATTGCTCAACAATGGACCTGGCCGGCATGGCTGCCGCTATTCCATATACCATCTATATCCGAGGCAACCAGTCTCTGAACGCACCATGGGACTTTTACATGACGTTCATTTTGCGAACAATACACGTGAACAACCAAGAACACGATTATGAGTTCGGCAAGGCTGCATCCATAATCTCCGAATTCGAATGGGGACTCGACACAAAATTGGTTCGCACCGCATGGAATAGAGACCTGAATCGATGTCGTCCGGCGTTCAGTCTGTACGACAAGAAGAAAGGCCACACTTGGCTCATAATGCTGATCGTTCACACGAAACGAGATGGCACATTCAGGCACTTCACCACCGCCGCTGTCTTCCTCCGAGATTTTAAGGCTGTAAAGAAATGGAATGACGAGCACTTCTCGGACCCGAAACATTTTTGCTTGCATTGTTGGTGTTCAAGCAAGAGTTTTGGCATCGCCGTTAAACTCACGGAGGAGGTTGTGCTGAACCAGAAAGTTGTCATGGTAGACGTCCAAATGCCATTTGAGGAGTCGATCCCAGAGGCTGGCCAAGATCTTCCCAGGTGATTGGGCAATCTGCGGTGTGAGAGATCGAGTATTCTTCTCATTCCGTGCAAAAGGCATTATTGGAACAGAACCTGAAAGCAAAAACAGCTCGCACCGTACCAACTTGCTTCCGAGCAAGTACAATTGAGAGGTCATAACCGAACAGGTGTCGTGGGAATAGACTCGCGTGCCGATCAGGCACAAATATATTGATATCGGTCCTTCTCTCACCCAACGCAGCACCTTGCTGCCTCGGACCTACATTTTTCTAAGCGAGCTTTCCGAGAAGGTCGCTTATGCTCTGGATCCCATCGGATTGGGATGCTTGAACAAATCAGAAGGAGAGTCTCGATGAGGTGCATCGTGGAGTTGGAAACTAAGATATGCAGTCTGCAAGCGACGGCCTGAAATGGTACTAATTCCGCGGATGACGGTTACTACCGAGGAGAGGTGGGGAACGATTATGGAGGAGGCTGAGTGGTGTGATGGAAGGATAGGCGGGGTATTCGGTTCTACTGTGGGTCTTGGAGGAAGCAAGCGGTGCTGAAGAACTTGGGAATTGAGGGGCATGTGCGTAGTGCAGTGCAGTGCTTTGCTTTCTTAGAACCCGAGGGAAGACCATGCCCTTAGGGGAATTGTGATTGTCCTTGCGCGTCTTCGCTGTCGGTCGTGAAGTAATAGGAGTGAAGTGTGCTTGCAAGGTAAGTGTCGTTGGAAAATCTAGCAATCTGCATATGGCTGCTCAGAACAATACCGCATGAGGACCTCCCGCTTAGAAGAGGTTCCCCAAAAGCACCCAACGAGAACCCAACCGACTTCTCCCGAGTAGCTTGGTAGCAGAGATGTAGAGACTGGCAATCGTGCAGTTGAGCTGATCAAGCACGTGAAACTACCGGTTTCTCCGAACAAAAACCCCTCCCCCATTATTCGGAAACATTTCCAAGCGGCAAGGATCAGATCAAGCCTCATTGTCCGTGCACCTCCGCGCTTTCAGCATCATCTCCGCACTTTTGAAGGTGAAGATGGAGACTTTCGGTCCTACTCTGTCTCCCTGCTTAAGCGAGAGCCCCTTACCAGTTTGGGACCTAAGTCACATGACTGCACATGACTTAAGATTAACTGTTGAGGGACGGAAATCGACTTAAAGATGACTTCTTGCGATGGTCATTCAAAGTGGTGGATAGAATATCAGACCTTTCATGATCTGATTCTCCATCACGTTTTTCACAGCGTCTTGTCAAGATATGATATGATTTCTTGGCGGTCTGGTGTGCATGAATGAGCTTGTGGAACGGTGAGGTTTACCGGCTATATTCGGCTGCTCGGAAGTTGGGAAAATCATGCCACGGAAAAACTACTACCGATGCATGTACTGTACCCTGTACATGATCACCTTCTGAACATACAGTACGGAGTACGCACTGCGAAGGATATTTGCGATTTGATAAACGTGCAGATAAATTCTTCAAGACATGGCGTGACGTGCTGGTGATCTTGCGAGAGAGAAAAACAGAGTTCCTGGCAGTGGAACTGGTCAGAGATCTACCACTGGCCAATCCCGGGCTCTCCATCGTTCTGGTCATGGAAGCAATGTGGAAGACACGAAGAAGGAGGCGGAGTGTCATGCTGGCTTCGCCTAGACTGCCTCATCGAGACTGGTGGGTTTTAGCCTGCATCAAATCCTTCAGGGAGGACATCTCCGATTGGGCCCCATTCTGCAACGGAGCAGTGCTTGAATCGAGCAAAATGTCCTCGAGCAGAGGTGAAGCTGCCGATGGAAGCTGCGACGCAGAATCCAGCCGCCGCAGGAGAGTGCCGAAGAGCTGGTCCACCATGTCCACCAGGTCCATCGCGATGAGGATATCGTGAGTCTCTGGGTCTCTGAGTCTCTGAGTCTCTGAGTCTGCCGCTGCGAGGCAAAAGGAGCGGACCCAAAAACGGGTGGTGGCGTGCGTCCGTGATGCTGACAGACCTCGATCTTGCATGAACACGAGACCTGATTCGCAGAAGCCGGAAATCTTGCATCGAGCATCAGATTTGATTACAACGATCTGAAGCATTTCCAATAGACGGGCCTCTATCGAGCCCAAGTGCCACTTGACGGGTTCATCTCCTCAAAATCCGCATCGGTGTTCCATGCCAGTCTGGCCCTTGCCTCTCCCTCTGACCCTGCCGTGGCAGGGTGTGGTGCCTGAAGTCACCCAATAGATGCCATCATGCCAGGCTGTTGAGTGACGGGGCCCGTGATGACGGATCGTGATATTTGGCAGTGAGGAATGCAGTGAGCTGGACTGTACTGGACTGGACTGTGCTGTGCTGTGCTGTACAGTAGGTATTGATCGGGATGCGGTACCGTCCTCGACTGCCATCTGCACCCACTGCCACCGCCGTCAGACGCGAAGTGAGGCTGCGGACACAGCCTGGATTCTTCTGTTACGTTACGCCTTCGGACGGTGCGGCGACTCCCTCGAGTCCAGCATAATCGCTATATACGGCGTAGTTCCCCGGCCCTCGTCCTCGTCTTGCTCGAACACTAGAGTATTGCTGCCATTTACATCGTCCTGCGAACGGCTCGCGTTTCATCCAGTCGACCCCCGGAACGAAACAAGACGCCGTCTTATTATTGCGTCCTCTGGGATTCAGACGAGCAAAGGTCTTACAAGAGGTGTGCGACGGGACTGTGGCCGGTGGAGGCAATTCGAGGCAATTCGGGTGCTAGCTGGTTCCGGCATCTGGCACTTCTGCCCTTCAACCGGGTCTCCTGGTTTTCCTGCGTGCGGGCTTTGCTGGTTCTGCTGGTTCTGCTGGCTGACTGGCTGACTGGCTGACTGGCCGACTGGCCGACTGAGTTCTTCGCTGCTTCTCCCGCCTCGCGCGCTCGCTGGACCGCCAGACTGCAACTGTAACTGCAACTGCCTCCCCCAAAGGGCCCCAATACTACTGGGCTTGGCACATCATCTTCAACGACCGTCGCGCCGTCGTTCCACCACCATCCGCCATCCCCTATCCCTCATCTACCATCCACCACCCGCCGTCCTCTATCTCTATCAATACCTTCATCAAAAGCAACTTACTTGGACCCCCGTCCCTATACCAGCGCCTCTATATCTCTTTCCTCTCTGCCCCTTTTCCACCGCACGCTCGAGTTCTGCGCCCACACGCTTCCCTCCCTTGGCTCGCAATATCGTGGGGCCAATCAGCGGGTGCGCTCAGGGACCGTCTTCCTCACCCCCGCATTCTCTGAAATGAGCGTGCCGTCTCACTTACGGACCGAATAAGTACTCCAGTCTCCAGTCTCCAGTACTCCGCGTACTGTCTGAGCCAGGAACAAAACATTTACTCCACTACTCACCCAGCTACCCCGTATTCTGTCCTCTGTACTCGGGACGTCGAGGTCAGCGACGATCAATCAATCGACAACGACCGTAGAGGGACTTTCCGTGCGTGTGGCCATCGCCATCTTCGTGTTCTGTTGACGGGAGTGGTCTTCGCTCGCAATTTTCGCGCTGAGCGACACCTCTTACACCATTCATCGCATTGCCCGCCATGTCGACGTCCGTCAAGCGGGCCTGCGATGCCTGCCATCGACGCAAAGTCAAATGCGACGGTATTAATCCGTGTCGCAATTGTTCCTCTGCTCAATTATCGTGTACCTACCACGCCATCCCCCAGAAGAAGGGTCCCAAGGGCTCGAGAGCGAAAGTAATCAGCGAACTGCGAGAAACACAACGACAAACCACTCTCTCCTCCAAAGTCGCGAACCGATTGAATGGCATCAATAGTCCGCCATGTAGCCCGAATCTTGCGCCCACGCCGGGCCTCCTCACCAACGACATGATCAAGGAGTGCATCGAGTTTTTCTTCGCGAATATGTATCCCACCATGCCGATCCTCCACCGTGGACGACTCGAACAACAAGCGATGTATGCGGATCAGAATGTCGATACATACTGTCTATTGACATCCCTGTGTGCGTTCATGATGATCCAGCCGGGAATGGGAATACCTGGCGATCCTCTCGGACTCGACAGTCTCCCGGGTGCCAATCTCGTGTCGGGCAATTTGTTGATGGAGGAAACCTTGAGGGTTCGGAAGAGTTATGATCACCTCGAGACGCCGACACTGAATAGTATGGTGACGAGTTTCTTCCTGTTCGGATGCTACTATGGTCTCGACTTGCACAACAAAGCGTGGTTCCATCTGAGAGAAGCGACGACCCTGGCACATATTCTTGGGATGCAAAAGGAGGAGACATACCTACAATTCGATGCTGTCGAGTCGTCAAGACGGCGGAGGTTGTATTACTTGTTGTTTGTGACGGAGAGGTAGGCTTTTCGAAAAAAAATATTTTGATGATGCTAACATTCCAACAGAGCGTATGCCTTGCAGAGACATCGACCTCTTTCATTACAAGCAACCATTTCCATTCCAACTCAGAATGATGACCCGTCCGACACACAGGCCCATACTCTAAATGGCTTCATCCATCTTGTTAATCTTTTCCGACCGTTCGACGACGCGTTCGTCGCTCTTTGGAACAAGACTCGAAACGACTGCAATCCAGCTTATCTTGCTGCTCTCCAAAAACAATTGTCCGACGCCCTTCCAACATATCTTAACTCAACAGAGAACCAAACAGCAGACCTGAGAACCAGTCAACAATGGTTACGGACGATGGTCTGGCAACTGAGCATTCAGAACGGGTGCTTGAGTTCGAACAATGATGACCCGAGCATGACCTTCCAGTACCCTGTCGAGATTGCTCGGGATCTTGTATCGATGACCTCGCAGTTCTCACAACAAAGCATGGAAGTTCATGGCATCGGACTGGTATGTGAACCTACTCCTTTTATTTGCAATGCTAACGCTTTCTAGATTGAGAAACTGTTCGATGTCGCATGCTCACTCACAGATGTTCTTTCGCTTCTCCCTCCCAACCCTGATCCATTCCAACTCGGTCCCCGTGATTACCTTCACGATTTCATGACTCTCCTATCTGTCCTTCGCAACGGCGACAATCGTTTCCTCCCTCTTCTCCTCGCCAAGATTAATGACGTCCTTCCTCGCCTTGTCAACCCAATGCTTCAGTCCGTACCCGACACTCCAGCAAACATGTGCGCTGACGTAGATATCTTTGATGGCTTTGGTAATGCTGGTATCGGAGTTGCATCAAACTTCCCAGGTTATAATGGCAATGGCACCTCTGGTGGTGATTTCAAGATGGAACCAGACACCGACTTCAACGCTAACAACCTCCAAGGCATGCCAGCCTTTGATAAGCGTATCGACGAGCTCGGCTCACCCCAAAATGGAGACAACAGCGACAACAGTCCATTCACATCTCCATCAATCATGCAAAGTCCCATGGAGTTCTCTGGCCTTAACGACTACGGAGGCTTCCCAGACCTCAGCTCACCCCCTCCTATGAGCAACAATCTCACCACTGCCAATAATCTCGGCAATTTCGGTGAAGGTGTAGGTGGAGGTGGACGCCAGACTCAGATGAACGTGAACTTCAAGCAGGAGTTTGATAGCACGATGAACATGCTGCAGATGGGGAGGCAGGGTGTGAGGAGACCGCCATTAAGAATGAATAACAGTAGTTTTGGCATACAACAGATACCGAGGAGTGTGCCGGAGCAGTACCATCAATTACAGAGGGCCAACAGCGCGGGTGAAAGCGTGGTCATGGGGATGAGTATGCAAGGTGGAGGGATGCAAGGCGAGATGCCGTTTCGGTGACAAAGAGGGAGTATGCCAGCATCAAGTCGCTGAGGGCAGGTCGAGGTGACGGCATCACCGAGCGGGCTTTCCTCGCCGCTGAGACAACATGTCGTCGCTGCCGAGACATTCCAACGCCATGCCTCGGACGGCCTCTGACGGCCTCTGACGTGCCATTCGCGAGACACGGTCTGGTTCGCGTCGTCCGAGGTCTACAGCACGTTCTCGTGAGACCGTGAGGAACAGCATCGCGCTTGCAATATAAAGCAAACGCTTATAATAGCATTGCTCAAATAGAACCCAAGAGCTGGGAAGGGAAATTGGAGGAAGGATCCGGTGTTTGGAGTGCTCTGGCAGCATAAGGATATTTGCTTGCTTGCATCATTTGAATTTTTTTTTGGGAATACATTGCACGCTGGGTTTCTTTTGTTTTTTTTCGTCTTGAAAGATGGGGAGAGGGGATGCTATATCGTGGAGTAGGAATACTTGCGAGAAAATGAGTGATGAAATAACTCAAGTAGTGTAGTGTGGCTGTCCTTTGACGTATAAGTATCATATCATACAAACATAGTTGTCTGTCGATTTAGCTAGCATTTGTCTAATAGTAAGAATGGAATTGTATCAGAATAATCACAACCACTCGTCTCATCTCTTCTTGCTACAATCCAAAATACTCCGGAAAAAACACTATGGGCGAGAAAGGACTCGTTCAGACAGAGATCAGCACTTACTCATAACCTGACATTTGCAGAGTGGCAGAGTAGAAAAGTGGTATCATTCATTTCCGTACAACCACTATCAATCAAATCGATACAAGCCAAATAATCCAAAAAAAACAACAACTGGCTGTTATTCCATCATGTCTCAGCACCAAACGCCGTTCCGTTTCAGCCCATCATCTGTCCCCAATAATGTACTGTGCCGTCTCGTCATGCCTTCCTTTCCCTGCTCTATTTCGTTCATTTTCCATCTCTATTTCTCCTCACAATCCCTTCGGCCTGCCACCTTCAACAATAATCTGTTCATCGATCCTCTTCTCTACATCTCCGTATTCAACCCTCTTGTAAGTCGTTATCCTCGCCTCATTCAAATCCACGTCGAAGAACCTAACTCGACGATGATAACCTCCATACCCGCCGTAGCCGCCGAACCCACTACCACCAGCATAACACATCCATAACGCAGGGTTGCCTTGCTCAGTGCTGCTCAGAGCACAGTATTCATTCGCATGATCGTGGCCGCAGGATACCATCACAACGCCTTCTTCTACCAATGCGTCGCGGAACCCAGAGTTGAAACCTGGTGCAGTGACACCTTCTCGCCATGATCCTTTTCGTGGTAAGGATTCATCTCTGTATTCTGGAAGCGGGATGTGGATGAATGCTAAATCCATATGGATGTGTGTATACCCCGCATGTTCTTTCTTTAAGCCCTGCGCTGTAGTCTTGAACCAGTCGATTTGACTCTTCTTGAGCCAATCATACCCTTTATACAAGTGCTCGTCGGGGGAATAGGCATGTGTGTCGAGCAGGTAGATGGTGAGTGCGGAGTGTTTGGAAGAACCTTGTGCAAGGACCTCAACGACGTAGTTTCCAACACCATCAACCTCGTCTGGTCCGGCGACAGAGAGGGAGTAAGGGAGGGATTCGATCAAGTCCATCTGACCAGCTCGAGGAAGAGATCCTTCGTCATCGTGGTTGCCGAAAATGCTGGCATAGGGAATGTGACGCTTGATGAAGAGCTCGGCGTATTTGAAAATTGCCTGAGACTGTTAGAAAGATTTGAAAATCTGGGAAGAATTCTTACGCTTTGCGCATCAGCAGCTGTCTCTCCATTAACTTGGTCTCCACTCAGGACCACAAGATCCGGTTTCTCCTGATCTAGCAGCTTTCCAACAAATTCTAATGTTCTTGGGTCTGCTTCGCAATGACCTCCGTTGAGACCTTCCGGCATGGCATCTCTGCACGCACCAGTTCCAGTACTCAAATGTAGATCAGCAACCTGCATGATCTTGAACTTTCCATGTTCATTGACCCTCAAAACAGGCTTCACATGTGCAGCCTCCTTCCCTCTCCTGACACTGAGTCTTGCCTCTTGCCCTTCTCCCGCTGTGTCGAATAACAGGGCAGTACCGACTACTTCCCATCCATTTCGAGGATCAACGGCATCTGCACCGAACAGCACATCCACAGCCGTGATAGCTTTCTCAGAATCACTTGCATGGCGCTTCGCAGATCGCTTCAACCATAAACCAGCTGGTCTGGATTCCCACTTCTCATTCCCCTCGCCCTTAACACCCGTGCTAGGATCCAGGCGACCGATGGTAACATCCATTATGACCTTGTCATCTGGCAGCAGCTCCTCCTCTTTCTTTCGCTTGATATGAACGTATGCGCTGCTGACCCAGCCACTCCCCAAGTAGAGATCCTTCTCTACTCGGTGCCATAGGTCTGGGTCGAGCTTGCAGGTACTAAAGACGTTGACTCGAGAGCATTTCGTAATTGTAATATCAGTTATCACCAATCCCGGGTGGTGTGCAGGGAGGGCGTTGTGGATCGCGGAGGGAAGGACACGAAATTGGTTGTCGAGGAAGTAAACCACGATGAGGGTGAAGACGGTCAGCGCGCCAAGCTGGCAGATTGTGCGGACCTGTTGTACCCACTGTGAGTTTCTGGAGCAGTGAACAAGGAGAGCGCACAGCCTACTATTCTTCTCGTCATCTTGATAGGGGAGATGCTGTTGATGGGAGAAACCTAGCAATGCCAGTCTTTCTTGCCAGCTGACTTGAGTATTCCATTCGTGAAGCCGTCAGACAGTCATTATCGTATGTGCGAATGCTCTGCGGTGAGTGCAAACTTTGACAACGAGAACACAAGGAGTTTGCTTTGAGGTTGTTCGTGTCAACAATTTCAGGCTCTTTGAGGAAATCTGGGGATCACACGCTAACGAAAGCTAAATTCAGCCCCCTGCAAACAGCCGAATCTTTAATTGTCTCGTGATCAAGCCGCCTTTTCAGAGGGCTGGGTTTTACTAGATACATGACGAGCTGGGAAGTCGACGGTCTTCTGGAATTGAGCCACGAAACCGCCACCGCTTATTCGCAGCCCGACCTTCGGACGACATATCATCTCCCACCCTTCATCGCCAGATGACTCCAAGCTCGAGGCAGAGGACTCTCCCAATCCTTCTGTCTTCAGCAATGCTCTTGGCTTTACTGGTCTGACGTCCCATTCTCGACCACCAACACCTATTGCTCCACCAACCTCGATTGTCTTTTCCATGAAGAGGGGCAACTTTTTCTCCTTGATCTCTTTGATGCACTCGATGATTTGAGTAACGCTTGGACAAAAGACAAGTAAAGACCCACCCGGCTTCAATGCACTACCCACAATATCCAGGTAGTCTTGTGTCGCTGGTAGGTCGAGAATCGCATGCTTTAGGAATGGTTGCTGCCCACTTTGATGCAGTCTGCCAGATAGATAACCCTTAATACTACCAACATTGAAATCGACATGCGGATAGTATAAGCCTTTGCGGAAGTTTTTGACCACTTTCTCAGCATGTGCCGAATGTTTTTGGGAGGAGTCAAGCGTCTGAATGATAGCTCTTCGACTAGAGCGCCATTCGTCGTATGCAACCTTCACTTTCTCCTGCCTTTTGACATCCTCACTTAGTAACTTCGCATTGTTAACCTCATCGTTGAGTTTTAGTCTCTTGAATCCCTCGACCTGCTCTTCCTCCTCGGGTGCAGACTCGGGAATTTCTGGCGGCGCAGTATTTGCGGCATGTATGGCCCTAGCCAGGTGTAGTGTCAACGCGCCGTGCCCCGTACCTGCTTCGAATACTTCAAGTCTGTCTTCATCTGAATTCGTACCAGGTGGAGTTGGATGGAGGTCTAAGAGAGAGACAATTAGGTTTGCATCCTGGGAGTAAATCTACTATGATGCGGTAAGTATATGATGGAACTAGGATTGTAATGGATTATACCGGAGTTACCAGTCGTGGTGAATTGTCTGTGTATTCCGCCAGTGAGGGTTCGTGGATTCTGTAAAGCACTCTTTTCCTCGAAATAACGACCTCGCGCACCGCTTTCCCTATGATATCCTCATGTCGGATGAAGTCGGGGACAATGTCGACACGTTTCCCGGACCGTAGTTTTCCTGTAATAATCGGTGTAGATGTATTCGTTCTATGTCTCAGCATCACAATATCATTTTCTGTACGATGATCAGCGATGCGCGGGAACATCGAAGAGACTCTTACCTCTGACAATATTTCTACTATATAGTCGTCGATTACATGACAAACAAAGGTATGCTGGTACTTTCGCAATCTCTCGTCCAGCTCCCCAGACAGACCGTGAATACAGATTCATTTGAGTTGTTTGGTTGCTGTGATGGTACCTGAAAGATCCACAGAATTTCACATGCAAGGAAAACGCTCTAGCGGCCGCACTGGCCGAGGAGCAGGGGTGGGGTCAGCCCATGCCCATGCAGAGGGTCTATCCGGGGACTCAGCTCTCGAAATATAGGTCCGTTCAGACTTTGGAGTTGCGTGAATTGATGTTCATTACAGCATCTTCCTGTTCTTCTGCTCTTTCTACCTAGAAACCATTGTAGAACATTTTCTCCTTTGAGACGGGGTATAAGCTTGCCGAGGTCCGCCCTTGAAAGCATACCTCTAGCGCATATTCCGAAGCTGTTCCCTCTACGACCCATTCATTGTCCGACGTAAGGCCCCTTCAAATGCCTACCGAAATAGAAGGGACTCACCAAATTGGTGACATGATCTTGTACACCAAGAGCTGGAAAGTAAGTTTTCTTCCCAGGTCCGAAACCTATAGCTGACCGCATCAGCCGGATGGCCTGGCAGTTGCCAAACTGATCTTCATTCATGGCTTCAGCGACCACATAAACCGATATTACGAATTATTTCCTACTCTTGCGTCTCGCGGCATCGAAGTCCACGGGTTCGACCAACGTGGCTGGGGCCGCTCCGTGCACAAACCGTCCCAGAAAGGATTCACGGGTCCGACGTCCTTGGTTATATCGGATATAGTTTCTTTCATCAAGACCCAATTACCTTCCACCATTCCCGTGTTTGTCATGGGCCATTCTATGGGTGGTGGTGAAGCTCTAACCTTGGCCTCCGACCCACAATATGCGGACTTGATGAACGATATACGAGGCTGGTTACTGGAAGCTCCATTCATTGGCTTTCCCAAAGGCTTCGAGCCCAGTTCTGTTACGATGTTCTTCGGCAGATTGGCGGGCAAAATAATGCCACATATGCCCCGCCACACGGCTCTACCACCAGAGAACATGTCAAGAGATCCAGAGGTGGTCAAGTCGCTGAAGGAAGACGAGTTGAACCATGATACCGGAACTCTCGAGGGCTTGGCAGGCATGTTGGACAGGACCGAGCACCTGAACAAGGGAATGGCGAAGCTGAATCCAGGCGTGAAGAGCATCTGGCTAGGGCATGGAACCAAGGACATGGGAACAAGCTATGAGGAGAGTAAGAAGTGGTTTGACAGACAAACCCAAGTGGAAGATAAAGAGTTCAAGTCGTACGAGGGGTGGTATCACCAGTTGCATGCTGACCTTCCACAAGATAGGCCTATATTCGCGAAGGATGTTGGAGACTGGATCTTGGCCAGGGTTGGTGACTCTGGTGTGAAGTCCAAGCTTTAGGTGCGGACAAGGCGTTGGATTTGATGATACCATTTTGAGAACCCAATTTTACTTCAGATATTCATTCATATTTCGATACTCTCTTTCTTATCCTCAATTCTACGTTCAAGGATCTCGTCCACAATACCTAATTCCAAAGCTTCCTCGGCACTCAAGAATCTGTCACGTTCCATCATCTTCTCAATCTCATCCAATGTGTGCTCCTTTGTCAAATGTCGCTTGAAGATCTCGTTCAGCTTCCTCCTCACCCGCAATATCTCCTGTGCATGTATGGCGATATCGCTAGCTTGACCAAAATATCCTCCACTCGGCTGATGCACCATGACACTGCTGTTCGGAAGACAGAATCGCTTCCCCTTCTCTCCACCACATAGTAACAACGATCCCATAGATGCTGCTTGCCCAACACAAACCGTCGAGACTGGAGACCGTATATATGTCATCGTATCGTATATTGCCAGTCCAGCGGTGACAGATCCACCTGGACTATTAATATAAAGCGTGATAGCCTTCTCAGGAGCGTCGGATTCGAGGTAGAGGAGTTGCGCCACGATGGCTGCAGACAGCGCTTCATTCACCTCGCCATTGAGACATATGATTCGTTCTTGTAGGAGCTTCGAGAAGATATCAGATTGCCGCCAACCACCTCCCTAAATTGTTAGCAGGTGTCGCCTCCATCAGAAACAAGGTAAGCTCACGATGGTCTCGGTAATGAAAGGTATAGGCGTCCAAGCTATGGGGATTTCTGATCTCGATGTCTGGGTAGAGAAGCATCGCATGCTAGACCGGAAGACATTGCGAGCTGGCCCTCGTAACATTCTTGTTGTGAACATGGTCAATGGTGGACTGTGGATGCAGGACTAGGATGTAGCAAAAGTTGAGGTTTGGGCAACGCGATCGGAAGCCAAGCGCGACTCGCTTCACGTGGACACGGAGAAAATTATTTTGACTTCACACAACCTACTCTGCGCACTTCTACCACAATCAAAAGAGAGAAGAATGTGGTATGAGCAAATGTACGATATCCAGAGGTAGCAGCACCTTAAGGCGGCTCACGATTGCAGCAAAAGCATCTGCTTCTGACCCTATCCTGGATCTGTTATCGAGATGGAAGCCCACACCACGCAATGTCAGGAAGAACAGCCAGAGAGAACGCACACCTCGCAACACCCCAGCGCGTCCAAAAACTTCGGGTGAGAACGTCGGCCGAGACGATAGACCACGTTCGCAGAACAGCTCCGGGGACAGACAAGCAGAACCAGTAGAATGGAAGAACGATTTGACCATTTCGGAAGATCTTGCAAAGGGCAGTGAACAGGATATCTCTTTTGGGGATACTGCAGTTGTAGGCAGCCAGGCTACCTCTACAACGAGTGAATTGTTACCTCTCGAATCTGCATCAGAAGTCCAGTCAATCCCAGTACTTCCAATATCTCCTCTCATGGACTCTTCCTTTCTCGAAGCAAAGAAAAAACATCAAGCCCCAAAACAACCACCATCTGAGCTCCGAAGTCAACTCCAACAAGAGCTTGCCAAGAATCCTTTTGCTTTAGCTCTCGCCTCACCACTTCGGAGATGCGGCTTGACTGAAACGGCTTTACCAAGATACTTCCTCCAAGACTTCCACATGCTGGCGCATCCTACGACAAGTGTGCCATATTTCTTGCCGACGAGCTTGACTCGCAAATCTACTAGGGCGAACGAGTCAGCGGATAATACGAATCCAATCGGAGGACCTACTGGTTATACTCTGGCGAACAAGCACACGCTTGCTTCCATACAAAACCCTTTCAGTCCTCACCTCAGGCTTAGAGGTGGAACCGGACAGCGAGCCCATCATAAGTTGGTACCTCAATCATTTAGAATTGTGAGGCCGGCTATGAAGATGTTAGCGAATTCAAAGTGGAGGCCAGATATGGAAAGTTTTGTGCTGGAGCTCATGCGCCGTCGGTGTATAGAGCATCTCGTAGGCCTACAAAACTTGAAGAGGGGCTATCTAGTGGGATGTGCAGATTGGGAAGATGCTGCAAGCAAACCCTCGGTTGCCGCTTTTCTTTGGACGGGCGGGGACACAGAAGCAGAACCTGACAATCAACCAATTGACTATTCAACTCTAGACTTAGGCATGGAAGGCGGCTTGACAGGCTCGGAGAAGAAGAAAAAGCGAAAAGTGCTCGTATACAACATGAGAACTCTTTTGGGACCAGAAAAGCTCGCTGAATTGAGGAAGAATACCGGAAATGGCATATTTGGTCGAGAGGTGGTTGTTCTGAAACGTAAAAAGATGACCGTGGAATTGCAGATGAAGCTATGGAAGCTGCAAGGCTACATAGCCGAGCATCGTGGATTACTTTATGAAAGTGGGAGGGCTGGTATGATAGGGGATGATAATTTCGAAGATGATGATCTCGAAGACGATGGTTTCGAGAATGAAGACGAACACGGTTAAGGGTTTCATGGCCATGTAGTCGTCACCTGTACAACATTCAATCCGCCTCTAAGATCAATACTCTGTCAGCAAGATCTGTCCTGGAGTTATCACAGCTTGTGTTCATTATATGCACATGGAATTTCGATGGCAATCGAAATGGGTATTCCGAGGTCGGCAGCCTACAATACAAAATGATTGTGAGAGCAAAAGATCATCACAAGCTTCTTTTCCATACATGCTCTCCGAATATTAATCTATCACGAATACCCATCTTCTCCGAACCTCGAGTCCAACTCTTCATGATGACCCTTTGAGTGTCCTAGCCCGAGGCCAACTTCACTGGACACTAGCCACAGACAACTCACATCGTACCAAGATTGCTAATAACACAGACTAACTGGCATTGGTAATGGTCATAACCTTGAAAATCGCTTCGGCAAGTTGAGCTCGTCCTTTACTCGTGAACCTCTTAAAGTTTGCTCTCGGTGTTTATACCTCTGGTAGTTTTGTTAGAGATGCGGTCTTCCAAGTTTAAATTTCGGTTGTCTGATTTCTATGACCGAAGACTCTGCCTACTCATGGTTGAAGCATAGCTATTTAGGATTGCCAAATAAGTCAGACTCTAGTCTCATATTCGCTGGTTTCCGTTTTAGTCTCCGGACGTGAGCAGCTGCTGCTTTAACCTGAGCTAAGGGTGAGCGTACCTGATCAGAGCCTGAGCATACCTGAGCATGCCTTGAGTCAGCCTGCGCACTATAATGTGGAACCCATTTTGGCCTCCAGCTAGTGTGCCCTGGCTAGAGCGCGGCACGGGTGGGTATGGGCACCCATTTGGCAAAATAAACTACCCATGGGTGGGTAGGGTAATGGGTACAGTTTTGAGAGGTCTACCCAC